>QBDW01006826.1:0-59821 GCA_003261595.1 Maconellicoccus hirsutus
TTTTTGAAATATTCAAACTAAAATTTTCAATAACTGAGGAAAGAATATTTTAATTTTAGAATACAAATTTATCGGATTCTGGAAATATTTTATGCTTAAAACTTGAAGAATTTAATATATTCGCAAAAGTAGAGTTGAAATTTTTCTAAATGGTCCTCATCATCATAATCAATTTAGCCAATAATTATTAGTTTTGCAAAAATGTTATTCAAGAAGTGAAAAAAATCGTAAAAAAATAAAATTGGTATTTTTGAGCTAATTTTTAACCTTAAACAAAAATGCGTGGGAGGTAATAAAATACTTGAGAAAAGGTTCTTCGATGCAATCGTCGTCAAACCATTTTTGATCTGTTGAAAAATTTTCTTCTCTTATGGTTACGGAATCTGGCGGCAAGTTTTTACGAAGAGGGTATTTATAAATCGATCTCACGACTCGACAAATGTCTGAATTTAAAAGACGAATATGTAGGAAAGTAAATAAAACTATGCAGAATTCAACGCCGCTATCGGTTTTTTTCTATCTTTATTAGTTTCGCGAAAAAAAAAATACGGACTAGGTACTAGGTAGTAATTATGGCTGAAAATGCGTGACAATCGTGCTGAAGAGCAAGGTAACAGTTCGATAGCCGGACACGAGGACATTACCGGTAAAAAGATTTTGTTTAGGATTTTCTCGAGAACGTCTCCGCGCTTATGCCGTTCAAGTGGGCGAATTTGAACCGGTTGAACGGGTGAAAAAATCGCGCCCATTTGTAGATTTATCGATCCATACGGATTGCGGAATCTACCATGAATTGGGCCTCGATATGCACGTAGACGTAGAGAGGGACAAGTAAGCACGCGATGTGTCAATTCGCATGTAGGTTGCGAAAATCGAGACGAAAAACGTGATGGTGTGTTTTCGAACAGGACTAGATGGAACCGGATGAGTGATATTTGAGAAGCGTTCGGAAAAATATTTACCCGATGGAATTGGATTAACTAGTCTCGGAAGTTTTTAGAAAATTACAAATTATATGTACGATCGAGGTTCAATTGCCTTTTCCCGAAGGTAGCTAACCAGCTACTAGCTGGAGTTGGTAGTATTTTATCTATTGTTAATTGGGAAAATACGACGTTGCTATAGGGCCAATGAACGAGATTTGAAGTGATGAAGTCCGAAAACGTCTTCATGCGTATGTTTCGCGCTTTAGACGAATAGAGAGAAAAAATAAGAAGTTTGAGACGGCATCAGGTGGTTATCCTTGTTAAGTTCTTTGAACTTCTCTTTCCCTATTTCAATAGAAAATTTTCGTTTTTTTTTCTCTTCAATCAACGGTAATTTGTGATTCGACGTTTTGATAGATAAATAGCAAATACGCACCTATGTGGGAAGGCTGGGTACTGGGTATTTGTGGAGGTGGAGGTAGAGGTAGAGGCACTGTACGACTGGACCTTACTTGTTTTTACTCCCTGAACAAGTAAATTGAACGTCTATAACATGATTGTTTTTTTCCACATTTTTGGTCTATTTTACGAACATACGAAAATTTAGCGATGACTAGTGGCTAGTCGTCGGTGGTTTAACGGTTCAGTTTATAGATGAGCTTGGTTTAATCGTGTTTCCGGTGGCGCTGGCGCGGCGTTTAGGTTATTTATTTTATTCGTTATCTTGTTCGCTTCGCAAGAGGATATTTTTTCGGGTAGATACGTGTAGCATATTCGACTACGGATATTGAATAGTATTTTGGTTAATATTATAAATCTCGTCGATGGTTAAGATGGGCGATTAAACGAAGAAAAATATGCGTATGTTTACTATTACGATATAAATTTTCTTCTTTATAAAAACCGGTTCCTGTTACACGCGAGGATAGTTCGCGAACGATTTATCTAATCGGTCGATGGTGTATGCCTGTGAGCGTGAAACGTTATGTAACCTGTTATCGCGTTCTTTAATCACCTGTTCTTGTTGAGAGTCGGCGATTTTGACGATAATCGGCGATGATTAGATGTGAACTTGCGGGGAGGTTAGGTTTACCTGAATTTTCGACGATTTGTCGAAAAATTTCAACTAAATAGCGTCCTCTTCTTTTACGCGACGTCCGGAAATTTTCGAAAAATTAGCGTTTTTTATTTAATTAAAAATATCAAACGTAAATAACCCGCCGAAAGATGTAATTAAGGTAATGAAAACAACGAACCGAGGACTCGCGATATGATTAGTTACGGTTCGAGAATTTTCAGCCGCGGAGAGTTGTAGAGTGACGTAGCACCTTGGGAAAGTAAGAACTTACCACCGAATTAGTAATGTCGAAGTATCAATCGAGCGTTAAAAATATCGCAAAAATCGGTATTCCAGCTTTATATAGTTTTATTGGTGAGATGAATGAAATTTATCCAAATATCGAAATCATCTTACGAATATTCTTCTCCACTCCAGTAACAATTGTTCCGCAGGACGTTCATTTTCCTCACGAAAAATAGTGAAAAATATTTGAGATCGGTGATGAAAGAGAAACGGCTAAATTCTCCCACAATGCTTGACATTAATTCGGATATATGAAGTAGCGCATCCAGGAATTTTCTACAGAGGGGGCTAGAATTTCCTTATGACTCAAGTATCTACTTGTTTTCGAGGGCCATCAGTGACGCAACGACCAAATTTGGCGAGTGGGTACGTACAAACAGTGCCGGGTCAAGGTATTTCACGCCTAAGGCAGTTTTCTTTCGTGTCGCGAAAAATTAAGCTTTTTTAATGAGAGGGAATTTCTCACCCCCCCTCCCCCCATCTCAACATTTAAATTGAAAAAATTGTAAACTGAAGACGTGAACATTTTTTATGCATTCATTAAAAAAATATGAAGTTTTTATCATTTTTAAGAAGAGTTTTGCAGTAAAATTTTCTTTCTGGGAGGTGCATTAGCCCCTCCCCCCTCCCCCTCGGGGTCGCGTCACTGATTATGATGATAATAGTATAAACGATTTTGCGGTAAAGAAATCAAGAAAAAAAAATGTTTTGAAGATTTTGTATTTTTCGAAAATGGTGAATACCAAAACCTTAAAAAGCTTATTATAATTTTGTTACTTGACTATTAAAACCAAAAATTTATACTTTTTTTGAAGTCATTATTATGACTTTATGAGGTATGTGGTTTAGTAAAACATATATTTGGAACGAGGAGCAGCTACAAACGGACTTTGGGAGGAAAAAAAAGTAAAAAGAATTGAGGTTCGTTTTTAAAAAAGAAGAAAAAAAAAGAAATTTGTGAAAATCACAAGTACGATTTTTGGTACATAAAAAATACATCACAAAAAATTAGTGATTTTAAAAAAGAAAGAAGAAAAAAAGAAGAAAGAAGAAAGAACTCAATAAAATGAGTATATTGGAGAAGATTCTTCTTTCTAATAACACCGCTTCTTTAATAGAGCATTTTAGAGGTACTTAGCACTTACCTTGGAGGATTAATTCCGCAAAGGGAATATTTCAGCTTAAAATTAAATTAAAAAAAAAGAAAAAAAAACTTAAAATTTGAAACTTACATCTTTGGGGGAAGGGAATACCAGAAGCCAGGCTCATCGCCTGGTGTCTGTGTTGTGCTTCAGCCACTCATTATCAAAAAAAAAAATTGAAAATTGAAAAAAAGAAAAACTATATTGCTTTGTTATATGAACAACAATTTTTTTGTTGGTGGGGGGGGGTCTTCAATGTTTTACATTTGAGGCGTAAATTTTTTTCTGCGGAGGGGCGCTAAAATTCTAAATACGGCGCTGTGTGCATAGACATGCATTTGTGCAGTTGTGCATAACACGCTAATCAATCGACAATGTTGGCTAATTGTGCCGGAGGTCCTCATAGGTAGTTAGGTACGTAGCTAAACTACCTGGTACCTGGCTAATAGCTACGTAGTTGGTAGAGGTACTTGGTGGATCTGTATACCTTGGGATATCTATTATCTACCGGGGTGAGGTTGTTAGTTTTGTTTTTTTTTTCGTTTCCGTTGCCTTAGCTGCTTTCTACGCGAAATCAAATCTCAAACTGTTGGCTCGTCAGGCAAACTTGTAATTATAGGTGTCAATTTATTACCGAGAAATCGGACGGAACGTTCGCGAAAAGGAGATAAGATTCGTAACTAACGCCTACCGCCGGTACTCGATGACTCGATGGATGCGTGACGTCATGGAGCTCGATGAATTGCGCGCGAATAAGTGACGCGCGTGTTGGGCGTCGAGTAATACCGGCAAATGTCTCGAAGACGTACTTGGTGGCTTAGTTGACAATTCAGGCAGCATCGCGGGTCAGTTTTCGCTTTCACTTTGATGATGGCGAGTTGCAGCGGACGCTGCGGCTGCGCTACGCGACGCGACGTCGAATCGGATAAATTGCACGGGGTATAAATATGGTGTTCGGCGGCGGCGGCGCGCGCGTATGTTATTGAACGGCAATTACCAGTTAGCAGCGGCAGCGTGCGTATTACATAAAAGCAACCTGTTGGTATTGGTAATCGATCGAGTTTGTTTAAATCGCAGCTTGTAAATGGTTGATGTATGTGTTGGGAACGACGGACGCGACGAGAGATCAAAGGAACGAGGTTTTTTGGCGATATTTTTCGCTCGCGTAAACGACGCGACGCGACGACGTCGCAAACGTAACTTTGTTTTATCGTATGCTAAGCGTAATTTTCATCGGTACGTTGCACGAGAATCCTTTGATGTTCGCCGAATACCGAGCGGTACCGATGAGATTTACCTTTCGCCTTCCGATTAACGAAGATGGGTTAATTAATCGCCGTGAATTGTTGTGGACGATGGGCGGCGGAGTGTTGCATTCGACAAGGCGAATATTTCGATACGTTATTTGCTTTCTCGTCACAATGTAACGCGGGTTTTTTATTTATTTACTTATTTATCGCAATGTGCAGATATGCGATAGGGAAATGTTTCGAGTTGTTATCAGGCTGATGGGTAACGATGGCGGGGGAAGGGGTGCGGCGCGGCGTACGTTCTGCATTTAAGTATGTACTGTATATGTCTATGTATGTAGTTGACGTTGAGTATACGTGTGCATGATCGTGTAAGTGTGCGAATATTACGAATATGAAAAAATAAACGCGACTCGAATATAAGAAGCGTTGCGTTGTTTGACCTGTTTCGAAAATTTGCGCTCGCGATAAGAATCAGTAATACGAAAGAGTTACGTTAAGGTTAATAGTGCACGTTTGTATTCGTAAATGGAAGAAATACCTTTATCTAAGGTGAGAGTATTGATTTGCGAGTTTTCGATGCGGCATTTTTTCTCTTCGTATTCCATACATATGTTCATTGTTGTGTTCACGGCTTCGTCAGAGGCGTCAGGTTTGTCTTCTTCGTAGGTCTTACTCTTATTCCTCATTCCTCTGGGGTATCCTTGGTAAGGATACCCGAACACTCGTCTCAGCGTATGATTGTTCGCGAATACCTGTCTAGTGTTGTGTTTATCTTGATGAATTATCTATACTGATTTTGGGTTTTTAGTAGTAGTATCGTTGTTAACATAGCGTGTGTGGGTTTGGTCTTCGTCGTCGTCGTGTCGTTTCGTGTATTTTGACACTTGAAGAGACATTTATGAGTATTAGCGCGTTACGCAAGGCTTACCTTGAAGCTGGATATACACTATGCGCGATGCGCGCGAATGATTCGCGTTCGCGAATTCGCGCGAATGACGCGAATTCCTCCCTCCTCACGGCGAAGCCCCGCAAATTTTGATGGCGCGCATCAAATGATGAACGCATCAACGTATATACACTATGCGTGATTCGCTCAATTCGTGCATGATTCGCGCGCATCGCGCATAGTGTATATCCAGCTTGAGATTTATCAGGTTTACTGGTTTGGATTTTTAACGACCGCGCGCGAAATTTTTTTCCGATACGTTATACCAGGCTACACTACACGTATAAGTAGTACTAGCTAGCTACGTATACGTGCTACTCGCATAATATACTCTTCGCTGGTACCTTGCCTGGTGCCTAGTAGCCTAACTATGCGCGGTATTCCTTTAAATACGGCTGCTTTGATGGCGTGTGTTGTGTATGTGCGCGCGTTCCAAGACGCAATGGTGATTTATGAAGTTGTTCGAGGTTGTGATTTAGATTACGAGGATGAGTTCGGTTTTGTGCGTTTATTTGGAAGTATTTGTTTTTTTTCTGTATGTTCAAATAAGTACCGTAGTTTCGAGAAGGTAAACATTCGACGATGACGTTGTCATTGAAAAATGTTGGGAGAAGCATGAAGAGTGAATGTGGAAAATTTCGAAGCGCTTCGATGCATAGGGTAATCAATTGACGAGCCAGGGTGCGTTGAATTTGAAAATTCCATACGAGAATGTCGAAGAAATTTATAACGTTCTAGTTTTTCTCGGTTTCTTCGTTTGAAATAATTTTTTTAGAATTTTATACATAGATCGCAAAAAGTAATAGTCCAGTTAATCCAGCCTGGAAATGGCCTCGAGCTTGCAAAATGAGATGATTAGCTGAAATTTGGTATATACCTATTCGATACCCTTAACAACATATTTCACTCCAGAATAAATTTCATGTGCGCAAGTCCCCTTTCTTGTGAATCTCAACCCCCAAAATTAGTTTTTTGCTTATATCTTCGCGAAAACTGGTTTTATCAAAAAAATAGTCCAGTTCAAAATTGAAACGCACTAAATTACCTACAAAATGCATGTATTAAGAGTTGATGTAACTGGTTTAGATTTCGAGCTATGTGATTGAAAAAGGAGCTTTTTTGGCAATATTCGCATAAATTTAGTTTTTAGCTTTTGACTATTGGAAAAACTATTTTTTCGTTGAAGTTTATTAGAACTAAAATTAAATTAGATCGAATTCCCTGCAAAATCGCTAAACAAAAATTAAGGTAGCTTACTTAGTTTTTGAGGTACAGCGCGACAAAGTAGGTGAGCCTCAACGATTTTTTATCCAAATTACGTAGAGTTCCGATTTTTGTTTGTAGCTTGGTAAAAATTTATTTTATGAGGGATTTGGAGGTTTTTAATGATTTTTTGACTTGATCAGTGGGGAGCGGATTTCTATGAAATAATATGCTTTTCTATGTTGAAGTTGAATCGATATATTCCAGGTAGTTTTCCGTTTCACATCATTTCAAAGCAAATGAGCCAAGTTTGTTTTTTCATAATTCGCACATTTTGCCCATAAAAACATACTTTTACATATTTTGACCATTTTTAACTCATGTTTTGATAGATTTCTTCATATTTTCGAATTTTTTTCATTTTTACCACATATTTGCGATATTTTCAGTATTTAACTTTTTTAATTTCTTGATATCAAAAAATTTTTAATTTTAGATGACTTCGTTAGTGCAAATTTTGAATGATTATCGAAGAAATTTCATCGTAAGTAACTTAAAATGCCAAATTATAATTCAATCTTATAATGAAAAATTTTCCAATTAAAATTTTTTCGTATTTACTGAATAAAACATAGAAAAGCAACTTTAAAAATTGAAATTTTTGTAAATAATTGAACGGAAATGAATTAGTTTCACTCAAAAATTGATAGAAGTGCAATAAACGGACGTAGTTTTTTAAGACTTTTCTAACGATACTCATTTTGATTCAGCATATTTTCTACATATTTTGCGAAAAACATATGCATATTTTTAGTGTTCAGCGCATATTATTTTTGTGGAGAGTTCGGTCTACTTTAATTTCAGTTCTAACAAACTTCAACGAAAAAACAGTTTTTCCAATAGTTAAAAGCAATTGTCAAAAATTCACGAAAAAAGCTCCTTTTTCAATGGCACATACCTCGAAATCTAAGCCAGGTACATCAACTCTTAATTCATGTATTTTGTAGGGAATTTAATGGGTTTCAATTTTAAATTAAACTATTTTTTTAATAAAACCAGCTTTCGCGAAGATATAAACAAAAAACAGATTTTGGGGGTTGAGATCAACAAGAAAGAGGACTTGCGCACATGACGACATTTATTCTGGAGTGAAGTATGTTGTTAAGGATATCGAATACACTAGGTATATACCAAATTTTAGCTTATCATTTAATTTTACCAGCTCAAATGCTAGATTTACTGGACTATAGGAATTTCAACGAACTGTCAAAGAATTCAGTCAACTCCTTTTTACTTCATTTTTCTGTTGTGGACGAAATGTTAAGAATTCGATGGAAAAAAATCAACTCTAATTCGGAATTTTAATAATGTATACAGTAGGCAATTAGTAATTACTAATTAGATATGCTATATCCTTGAAACGTCAATGATAAGTCTTATCGCTTGGCGATGTTATTTATATTATAATTTACCTACAAAAAACAGAATTACATTAACGTAATTTCAGAAGTGTTCCGTAGATGAAAAAGTCATAGTGTTGGTAAGAAACAAATAAAGACGCCCGCGGTCGTCAACGTTGCGCCGAGTATTAGCGGCTTGTGCGTGTGCTGTCGCGTACTTTTGTGGTTAGGGCGGTTTTGGTTATTTACCGCTGCGCGCAGGTGGACGCGACTCGTCAACTCGTACGTTTGGTTTGAACGCGTTAGTGCGAAAGTCGCTACTACGCAACAGCGAAATGCTGGTCTTGTTGAATTACCGATTAATTACAATTAGGTAATGTAGATTTCGGTATATAGGATTATAGTCAAGTACGTATTTATTTTACAGTCGAAAATCCTTGTTATGATTCCTGTTATTAATTACTAATGAAATTTCGTAAAATGCGTTGATGAAAATTGAAAATAAGCTATTTTCAATAATACTCGTATTGAAAATTTCGTGTCACCGTGTGTATCTTCGGCGTAGTCGCGTGAATAATATAAACGAGCAACCGAGTGATTTGGCCCTTTTCTGATGGTTGAACCGAAAATTTCGAGTTTATCGGGTGCGTTTATTTTTCCGCGCGAGGAAGTGAAAAATTTCAAACGTCTCGAGGATTCGAGGAAGCTGTACGTTGCGATTTAATCACCGAATAATTTTCTTTTTGATGTTATCGTTGAGAAGATTTTTACATCGCGTTGGCGGAATTCCATCGACTGAATGAATTCACGATTAACGTTTAGTCGAATTACCGCATCTTCGGTGCGTCTGTGTGTTTCCAAAGCCTCCAAGTTTTCGCCTTTTCGGAGCTGTACATTGTACACGTGGCAAGTAACGAAGCAACTACGACGAAGCGAGAAGTAGAATTTTTTTTTGTTAATTTATCGGAGACTTGAATCGTGGGTCGAGTAGATGAGTGAAATGACTGAGTATATCGCATAGACGGGCAGTATGGATGGTTGAGTTGGTTAAAATGCTGGTTTATTGTGGTGTGCATTTACATACGCATTGTGCGCAGGTAGTGCACCAGATACGTCGTGTGAGAGACGGGCGAGAAGGCATATACGAGTGCATATACATGTGTATGTAGTATGCCTGTGTAATATGTACGTATGTGTTTGAACGGAAAGAAATGCGGAGGAAATTGTGTGATGTAAGTCATAGACGGTCACGATCGTTTATCATTTTTACGATTATTCCATGTAAATATAGTAGTTTATTTATTTGTTATGGGTTGGTGTACGCGTGCGTGTACTTGACTGCAAGACGGAGATTTCATTTGGTAATTGCTTAGCGGGCTGTCGCGTCTAGCGGTAGCGTAGGATTTGGACGGGGGCCACCAAACGATTCGGAAATTTTCGCCCGTGCGTCGGTCGTTACACGCTCGCGTAATTGATAATTACGCCAGTCCGCGTCCGGCGTCGTTACACTCCTTTTCACGGATCAACTTGGCTCTCGGATTCCCTGTCGTAGCACCTACACGCACCGTGCTTGGACGCCAACAACGTTTACTGATCGCTTTATCGGATTTCGACGAAATGCGAGATTCTTGAATCTTATTTAAACACCGCTCGCTCCTAAAAGGTAATTTATCCGAGGTACAGCGTTGATGGACGCTATGGTCTGCGAAAACTGACCACTTTCGAGATGGCGTTTTCTTGGTTTAGTAACGTATCCGTGTCGCGTAATCGCGCTAGCTGATTTGGCGACGATCATCGGAGTCGAGACGCGGCGCCGTTTCCGAACATGCGGTCGCGACGCGACAACGGCAATGGCGTTGGCGGATATCGTCGTTTAGGTACCAGACACAGTTTCGGGTCTCGAGAGATGAACGAAAACCGCGTGAGTAGAATACGCTATATATTAGACGAAGAAGGCGGCGGTGTCGGCCAAACATGGCAACGTGGAGCATAGCATCGGCAGCAGCAGCAACAACAACAACAACGCGGCGGCGGAGCGGAATCGCGATGTGATATCGAGACCCCGAGAGTCGGTCTATGGTGCGGGCTAGTCGTCGCGGAACGTTCTCGCGGCAGTGGCGCGCGGCGGTAACGATATTGCCGCGCGATGACCAAGCGCAGGTTTTTTCGTTAACGAGGAGCCAAGCCTTATGTGCACGCACTAACACGTTCGCGTACGTGAACTACCAAACAAACGCACGCACACTAGGTAACCGGTTGCCGTGTACAATACGTTTGGTTGGTCGTTGTGTCGTCGTCGTCGACATCGTCGTTGGCTCTTTTTTTTTGCCTCGTCTCGGAGGACTGTGGCTGTCGGGAGGTGATCTTTCTGTCTCTTTCTGGTTTTGTTCGTGCACGCACACAATCGCATGGCACCACCACACGCGCGAGCTTTGAGGAGCAACTAGTTTCGTGTGAGCGTGGTTGCCATGTGTGGCTGTGGCTCTATGTGTACAAGTCTATTCTCGTTAATGTGTTTCGATACGGCCTACGAAAAGAATACGAGAGCGAGCGAACGTGCGGTAGTGGTCGGCGATCGGAAATCACATCCTAAATGAGATTGCGATCATCGACCGAGCCAAAGAATGGCTGAGGAAAAGGCGCGAATGTCGTATTCTATCGATAAGATACGCGTGTTTCTCACCGGACCAGAAAAACTGATGGCTCGGTATCGCATATTTAGTTACCTTACGTGCTACGCACCATACATCTACATATACGTAATACGAGGGAAGTTTCATATTTAACAGAACTACTTTCGTAGCGCTACTTCTAATTACTCCGCATTGATGAAATTTTTATCACATGTTCGATAAGGTTGTACCACTTTAAGGTAAAATTTTCAAATCGATTGTTTCAATTGTTCGTGATTTATAGCCAGTCAAAGATTGAAATTGGCGGAAAAATCTCCATCCGATTTCAAGCGGGGAGTTGTGACGAAATTTTTTGCCCCCCCAAAATTATTTCTGGAGAGGAAATCCAATTCTACGATATGCTGGTAGTCTCGAGCTCTTCCTATGGTCCAATTTTGAAATTTTCGAATACCATAAAATCAAAATGGGGGACTTTGACAATCACAGCGTCACAACTCATATTGCTATACTGAATCAAATTCTTTGGAAAAATTTGAAATGAGACCTTCTCTTCCTTCCACCTTTCTTGTGTCTTCAAATTATTTTTTATTCCAAACGTTAAAACGCGAAGTTGAGAGCTTCAAGCTGAACGATTCGTTGCAAAGATGGACATGGTTTTCAAAAAATGGACAGCAAAGCGTACCTCAGCGTCATACAAAAATTCGTTTATAAATATAACGAGTGTTCGAAAGTCAAAGGTGACCATGTTAAAAAATAGGTATAAACTTATAGAATACACGATAAAATTTTCAAATTTATTCAATAATTAGTGGCCGATTAAAAAAATCGTTGCTGTTTGTGAATTTTTCAATTTTTTTTTCGTAGGAATAATTGTATTCACAAGGAAACTTCTCATTTTGACGAAACTTGGATATTCGGAAAGAGGGTATCGGAAAACCCCCAAAATTAAATTTTCAGCCGCTAAAGTTCATTTTTTAATTTTTAGCAAATTTATATTTCGAAAAATTTGACAGTCAATGATGGTACAAGTGTTAATGAGAGATGAAAAAAAAATTCGCGAGGCAAAAATTTTTGCTTCATCAAACGTAAATAAAAATGCCAAGTTGGGGTCAAAATTTCAAGCCCCTAACCCAATTTGCCAAATTTTGACAAATTTTTGAACCTCCAGAAAAGACTAAATAACATAATTTACAAAAAATACCGGTCTCAAGTATTAATTCCAAATTTTTTCGAATTTATGGGGAATCAAATTAGCTTCTAAAATTCACTTTTTCACGAATTACGACGATTTTTCCGATTTTCAGTGTTTCATGCAAAAAGCAAAATTCGCGCTCAAAATGGGCAATATCTGAGGAACTCGAAGAAATTTTTTTCGACTAGAAGACAAGGCCGAAGTGACGTGGTGAAATTTTCAGCTCATGTTTTTAATTTTTTCACTTATTTAGGCAAAAAACTGAATTGCCCAAAAATATTCGTCTCAAGTGTTGATTCAAAATTTTTTCGAAATTATGGGTGATCGATTGGGTATCTTGAGAATAAGTAATGGTGAAATTTTTAGTTACTGAAGTTCACTTTTCCACGAGTTACGACGATTTCTCTGATGTACAGTTCATATGGCTATTTGTGAAAATTTTGAAAATTCTCCAAAAATCAAAAAATGAACTTCGATTGGTGAAAATTTGGTTTTGGGGGTTTTTCGATGTCCTCTTTTCCAAGTATACAAGTTTCGTTAAAATCCGAAATTAACACCTGCGACGGTTCTCTTGTCAGTTGTAATTGAGTATAATAAAAAGATACGTGTCTGTGTATGTTGTGTGTTGAGGTACGACGAACTACGAAGCTGCGATGCTGCGAATGTACATACGTAGTAATTCGATGTAACGAAAATAATGTATGAGCTAATATTCGTCGTTATCGCTCGAACGTTTCAGAGATAAGATTTTTTATCGCGCGGTTCTCCGTCGACGAACGGAATTTTCGTGGCGTAATTTAGGTTGCAAGACAGACGTACATGTAGATTATTTGCAAGTTTCATTCATAACCATCTCGAGTCTCGCGCTTCCGAAATACACGCGACTTGAAGCGAACATCCCTACTAATACGAATACAATTTACATATTACACGTGTACCTGTACCTATATTTAATATCTATTATCTATCCACATTCTATATACTGTACGTATGCACAATTAAGTTGTTCTATCTGTATCTACGAACACTACGTGATTTTTTTCGGCGCAACTCAACCATGCCACGTGTGTCGTCGACTGTCTACAATCGCTGCTGTACAGTGAAGACTCTTTTTTAGTGCTTCAATGATGATGTATTACAGAGGGGAGGAAATTGGATGCGGGAATTTTAGAATTTACGGATCGCGGTGAAACGTTATTTAACAAGGTGATTAGTAGTAACGGAGCGGCGGCTTCTTTGAAGTATTTTAATGAAAATTACGCGTTATTACGTCGAAATGATTTAAATATTTTTGTTATTCGAGAGATATGCGATGAGAGGTTGTATGTAGTTGGAATTAGCGTGTGCGAGTCTCGTTTGATGTTCGCATAGACACATTACCTCTGCCATGCGGTAAAAATTCGATTCGCGATGCGGAATTGCGTAGGGAAACAAGTGTAAAAATGATTCGGCAACGGGAAGCGGCCTCCGTTGTGTCGGGTTCGATCGTCTGTGATTTATGGTAAAATTTGTATTTAAATTATGTCAAATTTCCAATCAGATGAACATTTTCGAAGACGTAACGGTCTTCGTTTTTCCCCGGATATTAATTATTAATTTATCAATATTTCTTACTGACTTCTTTTTCGTCTGAAGCGTAAATCGTCGATTTTTTTCGTAAAAGGAAGTTTCGATTTGCATAGGTGTAGGTGTAGCATTAGAGTACGCGTGCCTTTATAAGAGGTGATAATTAACCATGAAATTTTTTGCTAGCGATTTATCATATCATTTTGTACATTTTAACGACAGCTTGGAATAGGTATTAAGTAATAGGCCAAGGTATAGGTTAACGTATCGGTTTGGGTAATACATTTGAAAAAGATTAAGCAGTTGGGCGGAACGATATGAGCGAGAGGGTGAAATAATTTCTGAATCATTTTTTGGGTTGGTCGTCGTGTTGACCTACAACCAAAGAACCTCTAATTATCGGTTCGAAGAAGAGAAAAAAACGAGCAGGTATCGGGAAATTTTAACGATACGTTACCGTATCGTATTAGCGCAATCATCGCTTCTCATTCTTCCCTTCGCTTCGCCTCGTAAAAATAACAATGTGCGAGGTTATATTATGAATGAATGATTCAACGTCGGCGATGATTAGAAATCATCCGTTGACCGGGTGAAACGAGGGAAGGCAGGGAGGGGAGACTAGCGATATCGGAAGAACATATATGCACCTAATATCGTAACGGAAAGATGAATATCAGAGGAAAAAATCGTCGATGGAGTGTGAACGTGTGCGGAAGATGAATCGCGAAGTGCGGCGAATAAAAGAAAGTCGACTATTAGGAAAACGCCGCATAATTAATGTTTTTAGAAGAAGCGAAAACTCGTAAAAACTTAAAATCGCCGTTTTCGAACCCCACGCAAAAGAAAATCAAAGGTAAAGAACGGCGGGATGCTATGCGAAAATATTCACAAAATGCGTAGCACCAGAGAGTTCCCTAATTTCAAGAAGCGCTAATACATATGACTGTGTTTTTGTTTACGTCAATATGCACGTGCATCGTGTAAATGTGAACCAAATGTGTAATGATATACAAATATGTAGGCAAGTATTTATAGGTAGAGAGGTTCAAGTATCTATCTAGTAGATAGGTAATGGGTGATGACTTACTCGTGCAAGTGTATCGTGCCAGCACTTTTTACTAAAAGAGTGATCGGAGTTCAATAAACTTGCAGAATGGCGAGTGAATATGGCAAACTTGACAATAAAACGAGTACTCGATGGGTTAGAGGAAAAAATTTTCAATTTTCTACGTAGACACTGTCACTCCAAAACCATGGCATGTAGGAAAAGATAGTTCAAACAAGAAATAACCTACGTAAAATTCTCTGCAAAATGATACCAAACATGATCACTTTGTGTTTACCCTGACCATGGCTGAAGTAGTTCGAAAAAATGACAATTTATAAAAAATGACAATTAAAAAAATGACAATTTAAAAAAGTGACAATTTAAAAAAAATACTATTTGAATAAAATGACGATTTAAAAAATGATAATAAAAAAAATACTATTTAAATAGAACGACAATTTAAAAGAAATAGTATTTGAATAAAATTACAATTTAAAAAAATTGCAATCTAAAAAAAATGTCAAGTAAAAGAAATGACAATTTAAAAAAAATACGATTTAAATAAAATGACGATTTAAAAAAATGATAATAAAAAAAATACTATTTAAATAGAACGACAATTTAAAAAAAGTAGTATTTAAATAAAATTACAATTTAAAAAAATTGCAAACTAAAAAAAATGTCAAGTAAAAGAAATGACAATTTAAAAAATGACAGAAAACAATTTTTAAAAAACGACAATTTTAAAAATGACAATTGAAGGAAATGAGAATTTAAAAAATAATCAAGTAAAATTACAATTTAAAAAAAAAATAATTTAAAAAAATATTATTTTAAATGATATGTCAACTTAAAAAAATGCCAATTCTAAGAAAATGACAATTTAAGTAAAATGAGAATTTAAAAAATGACCAAGCAAAATGACAATTCAAAAATGGCAATTTAAAAAAAATACTAATTTAGAAAACACTAATTAAAAAAAATATCAATTTCAATAATTTGTCAATTTAAAAAAATGCCAATTTAAAAAAATGTCAATTTAAAAAAATGTCAATTTTAAGAAATGTCAATTTAAAAAAAATACTAATTTAAAAAAATATCAATTTCAATAATATTTCAATTTAAAAAAAATGCCAATTTAAAAAAATGTCAATTTTAAGAAAAATGTCAACTTAAAAAAAATATCATATTTTAAAAAGTGCTAATTTTTTAAATAAACGCATTTACTTTAGTTGGAGTGGTTTATGCAAAGGGGACTCCAACCTATACTTTAAAGCAATAAAAAACCCCTAATTCGCCTAGATTAGTACGGTAGTATGTGGACTCCTAGGGTGCAGCATACGTATGTGAAGTTGCGCACTCTGTACGTTATATGATCCAGAATTAGCCACAGCTCAGTGGTCGACAATTCGCAAGTTAGCAGCTTGGTAAGACGGCGACAACTGATTTTGGCCGTTTTGTGGTGACACTACTCCTTACGCCCAGGTCGGCGATCAATATGCAATGCGAAAGACAGAGAAGTAAAAGGAACATGGACGAGGAAGAACGAAGAAGGAATCCCAAGTGTGGTACTAAACTAATATACGTAGTTGGACGAGGAACGCGGATGGTTTGTCCTTGAGGTTGCTTCTGTTTTAAAATCTACTGGTGCGGTATATACAGAACGCTGTGCGTTATAAAGAAAGAATGAGAAATGAGTGAGAAGGATACGACGATGGCGAAAATAACTACGGAGAATGGACGAACTGAGGATCGAGAGGAAGCTGTCATTGGCTCGAATCGTAAACGAGCATACGGTGTCGAATACGTGTGTAATGTTTGAACAGCACGCGGTGACTTGGTTATTGGTTGTACTCGTACTGTGGTCCAACAGAACCAACAGGCTATAGCCAAAACTATATGTACTTGGAGTATTGTTTGACTAGGTGCTAAATAGTAAGTAAGGTGTAGGTAGCAGATACTGATTTTTTTCTAGTTAGTGAGTAGCAATATTAGGTCTAGGTAAGACATAGGTGATTAAATATCTCTATCTGCTGCCTATAGCTTAGTATTTAGGTGTTAAGTACCAGATAGCGCGATTAAAGTTTTGCGGTATGGCGCCGATGTCTAATTATTGCTGTATATTAAAATTCATACAACGTTCGCGAACATACCCACTATTCGGATTTTTGGATGACGAAGCAGCCAAAAAAGATGTTCACGCCTACTACTTACCAAAGTAAAGATAACACGTGACGTGACATCAATTAATACATGACGACAAACGTGACGAGAAAACGTGGTGTGACTCCATACATGACGGCACGAGATGCGATTTGACAATGGCGTAAAGTGACATCACGCGAGAAAAAAGTGACCGTGACCCCAAAACATGACTCGCGTGATAGTCCCAGAGGCGTGACTCGAAAACATGTCACGTGGCGTGACGCATCACCGTAACGTCACGTAAAAGTAACTAAAACGTGAAGTGATGGTAAACCCATGACGTCGTGGTAACCGTCGACATTGCGACGTGTCATTCTCATGTGTTCTTACTATATGCGTGATACCAGTAAAGGTATAGGTATGTGTGTGTGTGTACGTGTGCGCATATACATACATACATACTGTGTATGTATATTGGAGGGCGAGGTCGGACTGGAGGGGTCTCAAGTTATTATCCATCGTTTAAACGAATAGGCTACATCGAAAAGGTTGGCTCGTAAATAAAACAAATTAGATTTTAATCTTGTCCTGGTAATACGTAACGCCCTCGGGGTCTCGAATAGTTGTGGCGAGATGAAAAAACAATATGTGCTGGAATTGTGGATATTCGTCATTCGAAAAAAAGATTGACCCTGTTCGATTACACGTCGGTGAGAATATCAAAACTAATTTAACGAATCGCGTATTTCATTTGTGGTACCTGGAGAAAAGGAAAGCCATGGCGACGGGAAACGGTCGCGATTAATCTTCGCGAAGGAAAAGAATGACGAATGCGTGAAGCCGGCGAACTAGCGGATTAAGAAAGAGAAATAAACGGAGTTGGAGAGAAAGAGAATTTTAACCGATCGGCCGCGTTGTTTCTTGTTACTGGAAATGAGACGATAGACGAGAATGGCAGGCCGGCTGAGGACGTGAGGAACGTTATGCCGGCCAAGATGACTCATTGCACGTTGAAATACAACGTACTACGAAAATATAACGCGTGAGATGTGGTATTCGCGATGTTCGTACGAGGAGGATGCGACCGTATTAGCGGCGAACCACGAGACGCGTTGGCTTTGGTAGTGCGCGAAGGTACGTCTACGTAATGTCCGAGGTGCTCGTTAAAAACGCGGATAGGTTGGCATTTTCTAGGAAATTTTCCAGCATGGTGAGCGATATACGTATAAATTGTCTCGGAATTATGTACGACTTCGGTGGGTGGCCCAGCATGCAACGTGTGTACCGCGTGGTATGCGGCTGTATGCGCGTATAGTGCCGAAAATACGGCGAGGCGAGCTACTGGTTTTCGAGTCGAATTGTACGTGTAGGAAAAAGCGAAAAAGGCGATACCGTTGTCTGTACCTGTGCACTCGGTGTAGTCCTGTGTCGTAGCGGTCAGGAGACAGGAGTACGCGTACGTTACGGAGAGAAGTGGCTCTTGTTTATGGTCATACGGTGGAAGCTTGAATTGTGTGTAATTAAAAGGATGTTTCCAAGTCGAAGGTGTATAGGTATGTATGGTTATGGTTGTATGGGTAATGGGTGTATTTATCAATGAATACGCGGTGGCCGACTGGGCATTGGGCGATGCGAGGTGTGTCTCTTATGCTCGAGCTCGTCGTACACTATAAACACGGCGGAAAATAAATATTAGACGCGCCGAGTGGCCGGTAACCAGTTTTCGTGGCTAATGACCGTAAGAACGCGTCTAAATATCGTGGTATTCGGCGATAAGAAAGAATACATGGAGTAGTAAAGTACGGTGGAGCATTGGCAGTGCAGCGGCGTAAATGGCGCGCTGAGATGTTCGACTAGCCATTCTCGACGTTCCAAGAACCATTTCTCAATGTTGAATAACTGTTTCAAAATTGTCACGTTTTTAAGTAAAATTTGAAAATGACCGAATCTTCAAAGAATCATTCTCCGAGAAAACGTAATCGTCGTTTGGTCAACGGATCGTTACGATGAGGTGATCTCTACCAAGTGGCAGGTAATCTTTGCCAAGTGATTTATAATCATTACTAAAAACGAAGTAAAAGAAGTGCTTGAAATGTATGCACTATTGATGTAACGCCATTACAACCTCAGACAAATGATACAAAATTCGCGATGTGTAGTATTAGGATATGCTGAATAATAAAGGTACAACAAATATTCAATTTAAGTACTTTTAACTAGAAAAAATAAATTTTCTCCAAAATACTCATTTCATTGAGTTCTTTCTTCTTTCCTCTTCATCCTTCGTTTTTTTTTGTGATGTGTTTTTATGTCCAAAAATCGTATTTGTGGTTTTCACAATTTCTTTTTTTTCTTCTTTAAAAACGAATCCCAATTCTTTTATTTTTTTCTCATTTTTTTTAATCCGTTTGTAGCTAATCCTCGTTCTAAATTCATGTTTTTTCTATGCCTCAATGTAAGTATCTGATTGACCACTTCATTGATTTCAATTTGTATGCAGATTGTTTAATACATTTTTATAAAACAAATGATTATTTGATTGTTGGTACACTGATTCTATACCTGAGAACCTGACTTGGATATTTCCATATGGAAGGTTAACAATCCAAAGAATAAGCGGTATTTTTGTATATGTTCAATTTTTGTTTTTATAAGGAATTTTTCAGTAACACAGTAGGCAGGCAAATTTTCCTAATCAACAAGTGAACATTGTCTAAAATTGGGTAATGATCACCAAGCAGAACAAGAGAGTCTTCTCCAAAATTGGGTAATTATTACCAAGCAGTTATAGTCTAGGGACCAAACGCTAAAAATGACGGTTTCGCGTGCCTTAAATGGCAACCGGATACCGGCAGTGGATTTCATACAATTTGAACCCCCTGAGTACGAATAAATTGCCTGGTACTTCGAAAAAAAGGTTACAAGTCCCTCAAAATTGAGCTTAAAGTTGAAAATTTGAGCTTTTTTGAAAAAATCTCAAAAAATTGAGAAATCAACCGATTGAGTTGGTCTATAGCTCATTAGAAAGAGAACTTTCTCAGCTTTCCAACGATGTATAGGAACTTATGTTTCACTCAACATTTCACTCATATTTGAGGAAAAACTCAAAAATTTGTCTTTCTGGCAGACAAATTTTGTTTTATTTTCGATTTTTTTCAAAACCGAAGCTTTCACGTTGAAAAATGTTCAAATAAAAGTTACTCGTCAAACTTTTTTCTTTAAAATGAGCTATTAACGAAGTTCATAGCTTGAGTAGAACTCCAGAAATTCCTCAGAAACCATGCGGAAACGTGTAGTTTTCAGGCGTATATCGGCATATAGCGGCCAAGTTAATGGCGCATTTAAGGTTACAAAATGAAAAGAGGAAGGTGAAATTAGGTATATACTTGAAATTAAATGCCCGTTACAACACTAGATAAATTTCATGTTCGTAGACCCCCCCCATTTATGAGGATCTTGAACCCCCCAACCAGTTTTTTGCTTATATCCTCGTAAAAACTGGTATAACAAGAAAATTTTCCATTCAAAATTAAAGCCCATCAAATTCTCTACAAAATGAGCACCATAAAAAGTAGCCCCACATAAAACATTTGCATCCCATATGCAATTGAAAATAGAACTTTTCCCTGGATTTTCAAGAAAATGTGGCGTAGATTTAGTTTTTTGCTTCTAGTACTATTGAGAATCGATTCAATCAGAAATATCTCAGTTTCAAATTGAAGTTCATCAAATTCTCTACAACATCCTCAATAAGAAATTTGAGCTATCTAGCCAAGAGTTTGAGTTACAAATAGATGAAGTAAAAGAGTTTTTGATGATTTTTTACCCTGTACATGACGAAAATTTTTCATTACCAGCTCAACAAAACTTGGTTTTACAAAAAAATGGCTCAATTTAAAATTGAAACTCTTCCACTCCTCAACGAAATAGGTAAAATAAGTTCTGTTCACTGAAGTAACCTTCGAGGCGTAATTCGGCGTTGTTGACACTACTTATCATTACCAGTTACATGTTGAACGCAATTTCGCAATATGATCAAAAACTCCGTTACTTTGTGGCTTTGTGATGTAAAACTTGGCAAGCCACCTCAGATTTTCTACTAGGAAGAGTTTCAACTTTAAATTGAGCCATGTTTTTGTAAAACCAAGTGACAAGAATCCGAATAGTAAGTCTTGAAAAGGCGCTAGTAGTGAGCCCCTGACGGAAGGGAAAAAAATAGAAAAAAAATTAAAAGATAGCTAGGTACTTCATATGACGTGTCATCGTTGTCGACGAAACGTCTGCGCATCTTCGTGTCCGACAGCGTTGATACTGGTACGTTTCGACGACGATGACGATGCGGCGATTGCGTTGTAGAGGAGTTGGTGACTTATAACGAGTAGTAATTAATTACTAATAACAGCAATTGTCGGTCTCGTAACAGAGAACTAGTAATACTAGTTTACGCGGTCGGTATTCCTTGTTATGATGCGCGCCGTGTTAAGTACGCGAGATGATTGAGCGGCACGGCGAACGAGTACGACAGAGCGCGCGTTCTTGCGCGCTGCGCCGCGTGCATGTACGATTTAGAAAGATACTAGAAAGAGAGAAGTGAAGTAGTAGTACTCGATGGCGAGGCCGACGAAGAGAATTATATAATTGCCGCGTTACGAACATACTTAGTGGTACGCGGCTTGCGTGTTTTGTTCGCTGGTAATCGACGGTATTCCTTATCCTGAGTTTACCTTAACGTCACCTATCTCTGTCTGCTCTGTATCTCGTATCTCTACCTACGATGATGGACTTCTTGGTGCTGGTTGAAGGAGCGGCCAAACTTCCAGTACCTAGTACCTACTTACGCGTGTAATTTTGTCTTGCGTTACACGCAATTGTGCCCATTCGCGACGATACCCGAAGGATGATGCTACCACGCGTCCGCTTGCACGTCTGCGCCAGCGTCGATCAAGTCGAAATGCTCGGATTACCCGCGACTTAGGTTTGCGTAGGCGAATAGCGAGGCGAATGGGGAATTTGTCACGCAGTTAATTAATTTGGTCTCCGAAACTAGGAACTGGTTTCACCATGCGCGTCTGCGTGTAATGAGTGTATCTCTGTGTCTGTATATTGTACTCTTGTGTACATAAATTACGACGATATTATAAGCGTTGCGTTTCCATTTGGCAAGGCGAAGCGGTAACACGAGGAGTAACGGACGACTCGCGCGCCCATTGTAATTAAGTTATTTAACGAGTCGTGGTTAACCATCTATGCTAAATGTATTCGTATATTTTTACGGTCCGGCTACGAAATTTAAACGAAAAATCAGTCACGCGTGCGTGTCAGAATGCGAAGCGTTCGGACATGATGTGACTGTGCTAACGGCGGCTTCGAAATGTCGCCATCATTTCGCATAGGAGCGAATTTTTCAAACGATGGCCTTTGCGAGAATGGAACGAAGAGGAATGATTAGTATGAGCGCGAAACGAAGGCGATAATTATCAGCTTCTAATACGTTTGAAGAGGAACGCGTTAGTAATGAGAAGACACGATGAGAGAAGGCGTGTATCCTTAGGACGAAAGGAACCGGTATCGATGACCAACTCCACGATTCGGCCTCTGCCATTGCACGTATAATCCAAAGAGCGTAGAGCAGTGCTTTACCGTCACACCAGCCATGCTGCGGTTAAACAATTTCAATAATACGCAGCGTCGCGTCGCGTTCCCCGTTGCCGGGCGCGCCGTCGCCGCAACGGTCGGCCGAGCTCGCGCCAAACGGCGCGATAAATCGCGATAATAACTAGGAATTAGCGTCGTCCGTGTTGATCGTTGAACGGCCAAATAAACCTTCGGTGAGTTGAGAAGGAGAGCGCGAAGTAGTCGCGTTCACCGAACACCGGCGGACGACACGTTTACGCGGCCCAAACCGGAAATTGTCGGCGCTTTTATGAACGAATAAGTAAAAGAAAAACGCACGCAATCCGCCTAAACCGCGTGATAATTAATAAACTAGATTAAAATTGTGGGTTTGGCCGATAACAAAAAAAAAGAAATAATGTAAACATAATTTCCACCGTTGATTTGTTAACGTAATTTTGTTGTCGGGTGAGCTACGGCGCGGCGCGGCGGTGCGCCACGCGATCTACGTTTCTTTCGTGCTCCGAGCGATTCTTCGTCGCGATGGCGTTGGCTCGCGTTTAACGCGCCTTCGAAACGATTCGAGCTTTAAGCTCTGTTAAGGTTTTACATTTCTATGCAATATACATACATATTACATATTTCTAGGTAGCTGGCGGGGTAGAGATTCGACGAAATGGGAACTTTTTCGTCGTTTATTCCTCTTCTCGATGATACGAGTATCAACGATGTGAAAGAATAAATGAGTTTTCTACGAATTTCTCAACAGCTATCAGCGAACTGATGTTCAGGGGATGTGTGTGTACGCGTATGTGTGTTCGTGTGGTGTATTACAAATGTGAGCTGTTTGTACGTGCAATTATACGTGTACGTTGTTTCACAAATATAAAGAGTATATCAGTAGTAATGGGTGGTTGGGTGGTGGGTAGTGGGTACTGGGTACGTGTACCTCTTATACTGAAACGCGCCCGTTAAGAAAAGAAGAGTTTCATCGTAAGAGCGTTACGACTAATTAATCGTTTTGGTAATTTACGTACGAATAATAAGTATACTCGTACATGTACTGTATGTATCATAAGAGAACCGTGTTATTTGAACGATTAAATGCCCTTTTAGATGACCGTTCAAATTTCAGCAAGAGTGAAACAAATGAAACGTAGTTCGTAAGAAAAGAAAATCGCTCGTTTTTTTTTGGAATCATGCGACGCGATGCCACGTTTACGTAAAATCGCTAAATATCGCGGTGTATTCGTAATATTTTCTTTTTTTTTTTGTAAATGTGTGCGTATACAATTGTGCATGTACACAGAGTCGTAATACAAGACGCGATTATCTTTTTCTAAGAACATCTCGAGATTATATTGGTTTTATCGTTACAAAACTCGGTCTTATCTCGTACTCTTGAAAACTACATCGTATCGTGTGTGTAGTGCTCACTCGTACGTGTGTCGTATATGCGTAATTGCGTATGTACATTACATATGTGGTGGTTGTGCTCTTTCTGATGAATCTCTACGCGTAATGTACGACTACATGTTGCAGTGTCGATCGTACGTATTAGTCTACAGTCCAAACGGCGAACAGTGCTCTAGAAACCAGATTTAGCTTGTATTTTTGACGGGGACGAAAAAATCAGTTGCATTCCTGTAGATAGAAGTTTAAATTATTGAGTTTTACCTTAAAGGTGATCCCAAGATGTATTAAAGTAGGTTGAATTCCATAAGGAAATGAAAAATTCAGTTAAATTTTCTTTCTGGGTTAATTTTGATCAGACACTGACTCAAATTTGAGCTTGAAATTCTCAAAAATTGCTCAATTCGGAAAATTTTAACCCTTTTGTTGTGTTGCAAGAGCATTTTCGAAAAAAGGACTCAAATCTAAACGTAATATGCTCAAAATCAACTCAAAAAAGGTTTTACCGTTATTTTTGATTTTTTAGTAAAATTTTAGCGTGAGAAAAAAACGCAAAAACTCAAACAAATCTGAGCGTTATATGCTCAAAATTGTCTCAGAAAAAGAATGATCCGGATTTTTGGTTTCCTCGTGAAATTTTAACCCATTTTGATGTATCACAAGACTACTTTCGTGGAAAATCTCGGTAATTGACTCAAATTTGAGCTTGAGATCCTCAAAAATTACTCAAAAAAATTTTAGTTGCGGTTTTTGGATTCCTCGTGAAATTTCAACCCATTTTGATAGGTCGCAATGTCACTGTCGAAAAATGTTGACAAAAGTTGTTTTTTTTGGTAAAAATAGGGGAACGTCGCAACTTTAAAATTCGGCCGACAAATGTCGTGCCAACCGTTTTTCAGAAACTTTTGGTTCATTAGATGTGGATGGAACTCATCTATGCATTGAAATTATTTATTTCAGGGTCGTTATAGCGCAAAAAATGGTAAAATTTGAGGAAAAAAAGAACTTGGGGCGTTGGCGCCTCATTGCGACCTGAGCCCAATGACGTAAACACATATTCTGTATCAGGGGAGTATCTGCTACAAGACTGTGAAGAGAGTTTTGATCCCCACGTAAACTTGAAAAACGGGAGTTTTTAGGTTCCAGCCCCCTTAGTGCTTGAACAAAAATTCAAAATACCGATTTTCGGGGTTGCCCCAGCCCTATGTACAAGAATCCAACTGATTTCCCCCCTCCACCAAATATTAGCGCAATGAACACTTTTTGTCAATCGGACTGTAGACTACACGTAGTCTTGTATTTTTCATTTAAACAATTACAAGGTCCTTTCGGTAATCAGCCTTCTCCCCCTTTCGACCTGCTCTGCTCCTTTAGAGCATGGTTTTTGTCCTAGACAATCAAAGAACTGTTCTGATGAAAGAGCGCAGTCGTACTTGAAATTTTCTGCGCATTACGAGACGAAGCTTTCTTTTCCTCGATTCGAGCTTAGAAGAAATTTTCAACGTTTCGCGCGAGCTCAACGCCACGATATGATCATGTTGAAATGTGTAGCCATAGCCAACTAGCCAGCTAGCCAACTATCTAACAAGCCACACATATACCCAGTGCTTTGATGAGGCGGCGACGCGATGTGGATGTATCGCTACGAAGCGATTCGTTGGAGGTAATTATTTCGAAGCGTCGCCTCAGTCATTCGTCTTTTTTACGAGTTTTTCAAATTGTCGACTTGTCGAGTAATTAGGCTACGTTTGGCTGGCGCCTTACCGAGAACGTTGGGCGATGAAAAGAACAGAAAAATTATGGCGTTACGTACCGTGTACGAAGTTTATCGCACCACCAGATCATACGTCCTCTGCGTTGAAAATTTCCGAGCGAGATTTGCGATTTGTTTTTGAGCACCACTGAAGATAAACATACGTTGCGATGCGCGTAATACTGAGAAAACAAGGACGCTGCGGCGGTGGCACGCAGGGTGAACTCAGAAGGGAGTCGCATGATACTCACCATGAAGCCTGGTACGTCGCACAGCGGTAGAGAGTCTTGAGGCGTTGTGGATGCTGGAAGGTGGATGGCGGATGGCGGATACGAGCGAGTAACGATATTCGTATGCGGCGAAGAAGAGCGCCATAGACGAGCTACACCGTGGAAGGTAATCTACGCGCGACACTCCTAATTTTCCAAATGGGTACGAGTTTTAGATGGTTTTTTGGAACGCGTAAAATTTATGTCGATGCCGAGCTCCTATCGAGCTCTGCCTACCAAACGTAAAGGTTTAGACAGGTATCGCGATTTACGAGTCAACATCGTACACAATGTTTTTACGAGTTGTGACTTTTTTCCTTTCGTCGAAAAATTTTTCGCGCCAAGGTTTTACACGCCGTAAATGTAAACTGGGCGGAGGAGGGAGCGCGGGTGGAGACGGAGAGGTTGTACTCGTATAGTGGAATCGTTACAAATAGAAAATTTTTTCGCCGCCGCTATTTTTTTCTCTCACTTTACGACGCCGTGTTGAAAATAATAACATTATCGCGTGATCAAAAGCTATTCGTTATGCAACCGCGGACGTAGACTATCATTAAATTGTTAAGCCAACAATTATCCTATTCAGAAAGAAATACCACTTAAGCGTATTGAATAATGGAGTAGGGCTGGGTAAAGAGGTAATGGTTCGCGGATTTGTTACAACGGTATAAGTAGTAGCGAAGACGGCGGCGATATCATCGACGGTCTTGGTTTTTGCGATCTCATTCGTTTCCTCTGGTGCTGGTGTTTGGTTTGGTACCCTTAGAACATCAACCCTTCAACCCTTCGCTGTGCGCTACGTAGGGTAGGTCTACTCGTAGATGTTGATACACCGCATAGGTAGTCGGGTACCAGGAAATGAAATTGTACTCGTGATTAAACGTATATCGACGTCGAGCTGGACGAATTGCTGATACGGGCAGGGTTTTCGGATGCTGTGAGACACGTTGTGAAAATGGTTTCGCGAGATGTACATACGTATTACGTAGGTTTACTTAATTACCATATATGTATCATGTATGGACGAGATGTACTCAGTACGCGCCGGCAAACGCGGCGATTATTTTTAGACCACTCGAGGAACGCATCCGGACGACGCGACGCAGATGCAGAAATGTTAATTTGGTGTTGAAGAAGCACCGCGTCGCCGCTGCGTGTTTTTTACCCTCGCCTGATACGTTTACGAGTTAATCTGGAGATGTTGTGCTGTAGTCTTCGGTCCTCGTCTAGCAGGCTAATTCGATCGGATTGTAGCACAGTCGATCTTGACATTTTTAGGCCAATTGCGTGAAATGGTAATTCAAACCCGAAAAATTTCTCATGTAATTGGTCAAGAACACCATCACGACGAACATATCGAAAGTACCGGGCTGAAAGTGGTGTGCTAAGTCGTGGAAGGGGGTTGGTACCTCAAAAAACGCGTTTTTGAGTGATTTTTCGCATTTATCTCGTGAAAAACGGTTTGTACGCGAAAAATAGTCTAGTTCGAAATTAAAGTACGTAAAATTTTCTACAAGATAACGTAAGAAGAAAATCATTTGGAGGGGGCTGGTACCTCGTAAAAGTACATTCCAAAAAGCATTATGAAGTTATTACCATCGGAATGGTTTTACGTGAAAATGATCACTTGAAAAATTTAATTAGATCAAATACTCGTAAGTTACAGAACGAATGATAAAGACAAGTAGGGGCGGGGGGATGGTACCTCGATGATTATTCTTACATGATTTTTCCATTTCGTCGGTCTGGAAGCCCATCTGGTGAAGGTGACTGGAAAGAGTTGAAATTTGGGACCTGTCCCTGAAGTTAATGTACGTATATAAGAAATCGCGTATCTTCGTGGGTAAATCTGAGTTGAAGTTGAGATGGTGACTAAAACTGGATGTGGACGTGTTGTGGTCGTGTGATTACATAATTCTTGGGCGAGGGTAGGGCTCAATGGAGGGGGTTGATTTTTTTTACATGCTCGACGGAACGCCATACGCAGTGGCGTAGCCAGGGGAGGAAGGCAAGGGGGCCATGGGCTCAGAAAAAATTTCAAAATGGTATATTGGGTGTTTTAAAAAGATGTTACCACTCTTCATAAAGTTTTGTATTCAGCTCATTCGTAAACCCCAGGTTCAAATCTAGGAATTATTATTCCTTCCTCTTCAGCGACAAAATGCCTCAAATCTCATCTCGATATCTGCTTTTGTTTTCGAGGTATTAATTTTTTTAGTAAAATGAAATTGCAATAAACTTACAAAAAAATGCTTTAATCGACAATTTTTCTGTAATTTTTTTGCGAAAAAAAAACATTATCATTGTGTGATATGTATAATATAAAAACCCCAGCGAAGAACAACAGCTGAGCACATTTACATTCTTGTATCTTATTGAGTTGGATTTCAAAATATGGTACCTAAATGACGCATTTTGTTTAGGAGGTGATTTTATTCAATACATGCAACACTTTCAATATCTTTGAAAAAAATTACCCCCAAAAATTTCAACCCCACCTCTTTAAAGTTTTGGCCCCCTTTTGGAAAAATCTTGACTACACCATTGGCCATACGACTATTAAATTTTGTCTCTTATACTCGTGCTAGTATGATCGCGATTTAGTGTTTGTTTTGTACGACGATCGTTCAGCATGCGTGAACAACGGCGAGGAGGTGAAGTATCTATTTCGACGAAAAAATTCCATTTTCGACGTATTTCTCGATGATGTAACGTTATTCGTCCGCGATGATTTGTTTCGTTTGAAACGACAAGTCGTCAATCCAACCCCTTCAGCGGGCGGTTGAAAAAGGGATGTTATTAATTGTTATATTACATCCATTTATATGTTGTGAAAATGATAGCCGGTGCGCCGCGTGGCCGCAGGGCGACGAGAAGCGATGCGAGGAGCAGTGAGAAGGGAAAAAAATAGCGAGGTTAATTCGTGGAACCCTCCGTATAATGCGGTAAGTTATTTATAAGCGTACACACTACGCAAGTGGATAAATACACAATCTGGTCCGAAGGACGGAAGGAAACGAAAGAGGTGTAACATAAATAAAAAGGGAAATTTTTGAAAACTACTTATACAGAGTAACAAAAGATACACGCCGAGTTTTGGTATTTATCATTTATCAATATTATAAGGGATGAAGGATGTGGAGAAGCGGTTGCGCAGGCGCTGGCGGAGGCGGTAGCGGCAGCGAGGCGGTGTGGCGACAAGATATTTGGGTAGATAAATAATTTCACGCTGTTTTCGACATTCCTCCAATATGGAATACGATATACGTAACCGTATTTTTATTCCGTCCCTCTCCGCTGTGCGCTGTTGTCTGCTGTAGCCCTTATTACGGACGACAAATCCCAAGAAAGATGAATTTGTGTATTGGCGTGGGAGATGAGTGTTATTTCTCTATTACTCGAGGTGCTTTTCATTTGACCGACTTCTCGGTTTGTGGAAAAAGGCGAAAGCGGTAGACGCAGAAGGCGCGGTTCTTGTATTTACATTGTGTAGTTAAACCGATAAGGTAACTTTACGCCCTTATTTTTGGTACTACGTTGTGCGATTGGGGTTGATTCGATTGCTGCTGATGGGTTGAGAACGCGCTAATGTTACGTGAATAATGGATTTCGTGCGAATACGTATAAGATTTGGAAAAGGAACCCGACCGATAATACGAGTGCGTCGCGGTGATCTCCTTTCGTCGAATATAATAAAATTAAGAGGGAAAAAAATGACGGTTTCACAAATCATCGTGTTTGTGTACGTTTTGCCTCCCTTTTTTGGTGAAGTAATACTTTTTCTTTGACGATTTTTTTCGCCATTTCGTTGCGATACTTCGTACTGTTTCGCCAATTTACACAAAAGCGCTTTTCTTGACGTTCCATGTGATGTGGAAATTTTCGTAGGCTGGTTTGCACATTTTGTGTTGATTTTTTTCCTTCATCGTCGTGATCTTTGATCAGTATTGTACGTTACCTATGAGTAATGTTTTGTTATTATTTTGCATTGCAGTTAAGACGGAGCCTACTGTACCACACACATCCTCTTTCAACATGGGTTACCTCGTATCTCCTTATCCGTATTCAAACGGTACCACGCCATCGTTACCTGTGTCTATGGTGAGTGAATTTAACGCATTTCGCGCTATAGTTGTTTACGAATTGTGTGGTTCATCATTAATTGATAAGTACGTCTACGTGCATTACATTACATATGCACGCACGTTATTCGCATGAGAAAACGATGACGTCGATCGCGCCTTGAGAAATTGCCATTGAAACGATACATACAGCGTTCTGCAAAGAAATATTGAAAACCAAAATGATTTTATTTAGGAGAGTGCAATGGGGGGGGGGATTTTTGATTTTTTTTCCAAGGTAAAACAAAATTTTTTATAAATTGAAGAATTAAGAGTAGAATTGCTGGAATGGAGGAAGACAACAATTTTTACTTCATCACAAAAATATGCAATTTATTTCTTAATTTTAGAGATTTTTACCTTGAAAATAACACCTTTTTTGAGCTATTTTTTTATGAATTTTGGGGTGAATTTGTGCATTGGCAAGGAAATTCCAAATGGCTCACATCTAACACTTGAAAAGGGGATAGTTGAACTGTAATATGTGGGGAAATTGTAGTTTTTAAATTTTTACTCAAAAACGAGAGGATTTTAGAAAATTTTTCATATCTTACAATTTGAAGAAAATTAAATTTTCTATTTTTTGATATAATAACAAATTACATTTTGACCATTTTTAAGGTTGTAAAACTCGATTCTTTTCGCTGATTTTCAGCTTTTTTCAACGTTTTGTAAGTTCGCGTTTAAATTACCTCGAATTTAAGTCAGAAACTGAAATTTTTTGTAAATCTCGAATTTTCCGAATTTTTTCCACTTTTTAACGATATATCAATGATATTAGAATGAATACCGGCAGATTGACATATTCGTGGGGAGCCCGCATGAAAGGGAACGACAACCCCCCGCCGATTTGACGGGACATGTTTTTTTTTGAGGGAGAGTTCTAGGGAACATATTAAAGTGAAAAACAAAAAAATGAAGGGGGAAACTTACAAAATGGCGGCCTTTTTGATTGACACTTGAGCGTTGTGACTTCTAAGGGGGGAAAAAGTGGGTATACAAAAAAATTGATATTAACGAAAAATATAAAATGAGCTTTACAAGCGTTGAAATGGTCAAAATGTAATTATTTTTTTATGAAAAAATAGGAAATTTAATTTTCTTCAAATTGTAAGAGATGAAAAATTTCCTAAAGTGATCTCGTTTTCGAGTAAAAATTTAAAAACTACAATTTCTCCGCATATTACACAGTTGAAGTATCCCGTTTTCAAGTGTTTCGTCACAACACCACCAGATGTCAGTCACTTTGAGTTTCATTGGCAATAGGCGCCAATTGTCGTAACAGACAGAACGTGTAATTTGAGGGTAAGCCGAGTTTTAGTATTTTTTTCACTTGGCGGCGCCTGCGCTAGATGTTTTGCATTTGAGAATCATTCGTATTAATTGATAGGCGATTTAGATGAATATAGATAGTAACACGTACCTTAATTACCTATGTATTACTTATGCGTACGTCTCGAGGGTTCGCTAAACATACCTGTAATATTTATATTGACGAGAATGAAGATAAGAATTTGAGAAGCTACTGGAAGTGAATTTTTACGTCGACTTTTTTTCGTTTAATTTGCATTTTTTTCTTTCTCATTACGCTGGAGGCGCGCGAAGATTATCTAGATTTATTAATTCGAATGCCGGACTGTGGCTTGTTGTGGTAACATCCCCTCTGCACTGCTGTCCGCCCTCGGTGCGACTGCGACTGCCATATATAAGCTAAAGGTACCACGAAGACTGAAGAGACGATGTTGTCTTCGGTATACGCGATTCGGTCGTAATAAATATTATCCGGTTTGCCATTGATGTGCGCGCGGAATTCGCTCTCTCACAAGTTGCGGTTACTGGTTACACGATGCTGTGTGCGTTAAAAGATGCTATCTAGATTATTAATTAACAGTAGCCGAAGCATCGGCTAGGATCGATGAGCAGCGTCGAATTTTTGTAATTGGAATAATTAACTGCGAGAATACGCGAATAAACTAGCGTATGCGTGTACGTGTACATCAGACAAGAAACCAATACCAAAAAAAAAACAGAAACAAAGGTAGCAGAAAAACTAGTAGTCTGAAGCGCGAAGTGTGTCCTGGTGTGTTCGTGTATCTGTTTCTGTTTCTGTGTACGTCTTACGTATTAGGTAATAGGTATAGCTATATATATGTAAACGAATTATCGCGTTTGGTGTAAAACTTTTTTTTCCCTGTTTTCGTTTCTTAACCGGTCTTCATGTTGGTCCTATTGTGAGCTGTATGCTGGAAATATGACCGGATCGACGTTGCTCGCGTATATTTATCTTATTTAACCAGACAGTTGAAATTTACAAAATGGCTCGTGAAGAGTATGACTTGTGGTATGCGACTGTCTACGAATTGAGAAACGATTTAGAGACGCGATCGGGTTGTTATTTTTGTTTTTTCTTTCGTATTCGTCATTTATTTATTTTTATTTTATTTTCGTGTATTTGTTCATCGTCTGCTAATCAGCATCACCGGATTAGATTAACGTCGGGAAATTAGAATTCTCGGGTGAAGGAATTGAGAGAACTTATCGCTGAAGGCAGAACTAAAGGAGAAACAGAAGGTGATGATTGTTGAGGTTACGTGGTCAGATTTACAAAATTGATATTTTCGACGCGAAAAGTCGTCGTCGTCGTCGTTGTGAAATTTATCTAGAAACGTATTTTTTTTTAGACATATTGAATTGTGCAATACAAAAATGGCAGGTTTTGCTTCATATACCTATTGAAATTTCGAGAAAATGGCGATTTTCTTCGTTTTTCTTTGTAAAATCGCCGTTCTGCCGACTTTCAATCCGGTAGGGTACTAAAATATATCTTCAATCGAAACAAAAATGGGCTAGAGAGACGCAAAACCTCAAATCGCATCTTTTGAGACCCCGGGCCTCAAAATTACTTTCGGATTTGCACAGTTATACGCAAAAACTGCGTTTTTTTCGAAAATTGAACTACTTTGGGGGCCCTTAGCTCTATTTGGAGGGAAGGTAAGGGTCTAAAGATTCACCTCGGATGGTTTCAACTCAAACCCTACAACGTATTAAAAGGCTATAGGCAAATAAGCAACGATTTGCCCCCCCCCCCGTTCAGATTTTGGTGATATTTTGGTGGAAGGTGAGCACCAGCGAGAAACGTTCACGACCAAAATTTCGGCTACCCCCCTCCCCCCGCCCCGTTTTCGAGAAATAATTTTTTTTTGAAAATAAAATAAGAATTTTTTTCTTAAATTACGGTTAACGGATTTAATCGAAATTTTGCCACGTAATAGATGCTTACAAGGGTCTTCTAGGAAAAAATCAAAAACCCTCCACTCCAATTTTTTCCCCTCCAAACGGGCATTTTCAACTTTATTTATTTTTCTTAGGTATTTATCTCACTCTGCAAAATTTTCAAACCTCATTTTTTAGATGTATTTTCGACCTCCAGATATCATATATTTTTTTCAAAATTTTGCCTCCACGGGGTCGTGGTTAAAAATCGCAAAAACCGCGCGCGCGCGTTAGCCGATACTTCCCACTATGCGGTAGCGCCTCGTTTACACTTACGCGCGACGTTGCGTTAGGCATGTTACTACGTCGCGCGTAAGTGTAAACGAGGCGCTGCTGCATGGTGAGAAGTACATGGGTGACCTACGACTTTAGAATTTTTTTCGGGAAAGCCTTTACTTGATATGAACATTGTATAAAAAAATCTGCAAAATCGGATAACTTTGAAGTTTTTCTTCCCACTTGAGCATTTTGAGTGCAGCGCGAATTCCTCGAGTTTTCGACGCGCGATATTTCGAAAACGGTGACCGAGCGAAGGATAGAAATGAAACGTTTTTTGCAGAGAATTTACTCAGCTTTAATTTTCAACTAAACTATTTTTACGATGACATCGACGGCCGCTGAGAATAATGCGAAAAACTAAAATTGTTGGCCTTAGGCCTTGAATAACTCAAGACTAAGGGGCCCAATCGATGAGCATTTTTGATATTTTATTTATAGTGGTCATCAAAAGGTTTATATCGATTTTCAGCTTTCTGGCAGTTTTTGAATGCCCAATGCCTATTAACTACGTATATAAACATTACATACATGACGTATTACATAGTAAGCAGTACGTAAACGTAACGTGGTATATCACTCGCTCATCCTCATCATCACCATCCAGCCTCTAGAATCAACACACGCTTTCCATGCACACTCGTACGGTGGGTATTGCGCAGACGATAGTGTTTTCTTAAATTACATCTATATTTAGACGGCTCGGTCATTACGTACTGATAACGAAATTAATTATCGATCGCCGAAATCGGTTTGTAGCGGTGATAAGCGAGTCAACTATGCATTAAATGGCTTCTGTGATGGTAATAATTCCGAGAAGATTTACCATTCCGTATCGGGAACGTTGGTACGATATTTACTGAAAATTTATTAACCGTAAAACTGTTTAGTTTTCACCAAGTACATATCCGAGAACCTATTTACGAGGTGGAAAGAGTAAAAAGGTGCGTATTTGATAATTTTCTTTACGAGTAATGACGAGCCATCGCGGCTGGTCGACTAATACGCGCTCAAAATACCCCCACCCCCCATACCGGCGTCGCGCAGATTTTTTCGTGATTTCAAAAACCCGTCGAAAATTTTTAAAACATACAGAAAGACGAAAAATAATTAACGCTCGGTAAAATGACGGATACGAAGTGTGGAGAGAATCGGGTTTGTTCAGGCCGAACAAACAAGCTTCAATTGGAAGAGCAACGTTGGTGATTAACGAGCGCGCCGAGTACCCATAGAAAACGCGTTAACCGGAGTCGAGTCGAGTCGAGACGCGATGCGACGCGACGCGGAGCGAGTATTGTTATGCGGCGGATTAGGTATGTGGTGGCATATCCATACCTGCTTTTTGGACACGGACGCTGTAGCTATGCCACATTGTAACCTTGAAAAATCCAGTTAGCCACGGTCCATTCTCCAGTTCACGGCTGATATTCTCCGCGCTTCTTTCCCTTCGTCTTGGTTTCTTTCTTTCTTTTTTTCTTTTTCGCTCCGTTCTTTCTATTTCTATCTACATATGTCTTTCTTCGTTTTTCGGTCCAGCAGCGTGTATACGTATACGTAACGTAGTCGATAAGCGTATGTGCATGTTGCTTACATGCCACGTAATTCCTGCACACCTTATTCCATCCGTCTCGGCGATATTGTGTCCTATGGTGCGTCGTCGTCCGGTGGAGACGCGACAAGATGGACGCGCGAACGCTCGACGCTTTCGTTAGCAATGCCCGTTGACGTTCGCGGTATGATATCAAACATATGTAGTATGTACCCAGTACCTACACCTAGTTACCTACCAGCTACCAACTCCTATCCGAAGTACCTGCACGTGTTGAATACGCGTCAGCATCGCTCGACTAAATTTTCGGCGAATTCGACGGTCTACTCGCATCCGGTTTGAACCCTTTTTCGGACAGCGAATCATGTCGCCAAAATATTCGACGACCGCTACGTGCATCGAACACGTGCAAAGTGTAGCAGCCAACAGCTACTCAGCTAGTTCCCATAGGCATTTCTTCGACACGACGTTAATTCGTTCGCCTTCGTGTTACCGGTGAACGCGACAAGCAAAATCTCCCTTTCTACGTTCCCCCCACCGTCGCCAATTCGCTCGCCCTCGATACGCGATATTAATTAGCGTTCTACGTGTACGAAAACAATAGAAAATTTATAATTTTCAGTCGCCGTTTTAATATGTAACAGACGCGTACATTTATGGCCGATGCCGCCGAGCCACGCGCCAATCACTCCGCTGGCGCCGATATTCGCGATTATGGTACGCTAACGTGTAAAAAAACACCGCCATCATCTTCAGCCCAAGGCTTGGCCGCTCGGCGAGACGAGTAGAGGAGGGTTTATACGGCATTAACGATTAGTCCGCCGCCGCGACTCTGCCGTGCGCTAGCGCCAACGCCGCCGTCGTCGGCGACGCTCGTTTAATATTCTGGACGCGGGTCGACACCGTAAGCCATAAGCTTATTTCTTCTGAAACTTAATTCGAGAAACGAGCTTAGGACTTTATTGAACATCGCCAGCGTACGTTGCGGCCGCCATAATCGCCGTTCACGAGTCGCCACACCATATCCACCAGCTCTTCGTCGTACCTTCAAGGCGACGCAGCCGTCGAATATTACGCGTTATTTGTCAATGGCCAAATTTTATCTCATTTCAGATTTCCATAACGTATACCTATGTATTTCCTACTTCACCTGCGACACGTATCTCTCCCAAGTTGTTTTGCCAATTGGTCCCCAACAGAGAATTTCACCACGATTGTCTAAATCGTTCGAAAACCATCTCCTTTAGCTTCTTTAAAAAGACTTTACGAGTTAACGAGCAATTTTTTTTGCTACCGCGATACACGAAGCCGTCACAAATGCGAGATCGACGTGTTCGCTGTCCACTCACCGTACCGTCGTTATTGCTAATAAACTCGAGAAGTCTAGACCAACATCTCACACAGTCGTCGCCTCGTGTCGGTGCCCTGAACGTCCATAGTAAGCACGTATTACGATGGTGTTTCTCTTTTTCGTGTTTTCGCACGAAGCGACACGAAGACCAAACAGTATTATCTGCACATTAGGATGAATTGAAAGAAATCCTGGGTCTTGGATGGTACCATCGAGAAACATTCATGACCAAAATTTCGGTCCCCCCCCCCCCGTTTTTGAGAAATAATTTTTTCTTGAAAATCAAATAGGAATAAAATTTTTTCCTTAAATTACAGTCAACAGATTTAATTGAAATTTTGCCACGTAATAGATGCTTACAAGGGTCTTCCATGAAAAAATCAACAACCCCCCACTCCAATTTTTTCCTCTCCAAACGGGCGTTTTTAACTTTATTTATTTTCTTTAGGTATCCATCTCACTCTGTAAAATTTTCAAACCTCATTTTTTAGATGTATTTTCGACCTCTAGATATTATATATTTTTTTTCGAAAATTAGGTAGGAATTTATTTTTTTTTCAAATTACAGTTAACGGATTTAATTGAAATTTTGCTACATATAGTACAGTTATTTTAGGGCAAAAATCAAAATTAATTCCCCGGAATGGAAAAACTCGAAGCATAGGTGCTATACAACATGTACTTTAATATTCTGGAACTTCCCTTCGATCGGTTGATACCTTGCCCCACCTTTTTGTGTGTAATTTTGACCGGACCATCAGGTAGCCACAGCCACATAAATGTGTCATTTCTATTTTCAATTTACTCAATTTTTTCTACGCTCGTATCGAACAAATTTTTGAAATGTTATAAGTTTTATTCATTTTTTCCTTTTTTTATTTATGAAATTTTTCGATACTGCGAATTTTTTTCGCACGATAATTAATATCACGTTGTATGCATGTATATTCGGAATGGAAAGTTATTTATGGAATTTCGCGCAATTTGCACGTTATTACGTTCGGTAGCGCTTATACAATATTGTTGTATCGATATCGTACCTTTTATGATTTGTAAATTGTCGACGGTAATTTTTTACTAGAAGCGAAATCTAAATTGAAACTACGAAAATCGTTGGACTTACTGAGATGGAATTTGAATGAACACGTTGGGAAAAAATAGTCGAAGGATGCGATTACCGAGACACCGCGTATTCTGCGAAGCTCCGGCCGAAATAATCACTGCGATGAAAATTTGCAGACTATACGATAAGCAATTCATGGCAGTTGAGAATCCTCGTAGCTACGCTCCGAAAAAAGAGAATAAAAAAGGAAGGAAAAAAATGAAATAATAAAGAAGGTATCATATAGCGCGGGTTCTCACTGCACTTGCAAAAATTGCATTACGTCGAAAAAAGCATTCAGCTAGTTTGGAATGTGTACCTGTAAAATATACGTGTTCGTCGCGATATGCTGATCGAGTACGAATTCAAGTACGTATCGGTGAGGGGTGTGCGTGTGTGTGTTTGTGTATACAGGGCCCGCGACAATTAGAGGGTATATTATGGTCGAATATGTTTGCGAGATGCGGACGAGAAATTTTTTCGTGTGAAAATTCTTGCTTTTAGCTGACGAGTATCGAAGTTTTTCATACCCGTATCGTCGTCATCTACGTTTCTATGCACACGCGAGTTCCATATTACGAGTACGATGGAATTAAACGATTAGTCGACGAAATTTCGTCCTATGCGATGCGATTATGTCGCAGTATTGCAGGATGCCTTTCAACTCAGCCGAAAAGTATTGCAATTCGAAACGATTAGACTGAATTTTCGAGTAAGCATCGTCGTATTACGAGTACGAACGACGAATATTTTTTTTTCTTCCTCTGTCTCTCTCTTTTAATTTTTTTCTTTTTTCGAAAGGCACGTGATAAGGATGTGAGGTGTAGGAGCGGGAGGGATAAAAAGATAACGACGCAGGGAGTCCGGGTACGTTTGAGAGCGGATTTGTACTACACATAGGTGCTAATCGCGACCTCAACTTTTTCCTGTTATTTTATATTTTATAGTATATTGTGTATTTTATCTTTTATTATTATTTGAAAGAGAAAAAAAAAACTCGGATTACGCGCGAAGCAGATATAGAGCTTAAATGTATTGTATGTACACAACGTGTACGATATATCGAACTACACACACACACATGCAAACACGCTGGTGATAGCGATTATCTTAATTAGGATTGCTATATGCACTATTACACGACTCTAATTGCGGAACAAAGTTTAACGAGCGGAGTATTCATTACGAAAATGCGAAAAAGAATTTTAATTCGTGTGGGCGAATCGCGTAAAGATTAGAGCGTCGATAAAGGCGTTTAACCGGAGCATTTTTTTGGGGCTGAAATTTTCCACATTTCGATGGACACTTTTTTCGACGGGCTACATTTCTTGGTGGTTGCAAGTACGTAATAACTCGAGTGATAGGTCAACTCGATAAGTGCGCAGAAGCGAAATGAAAAAAGCAAATTATACGGTACGCTTGATAATGTGTTCGTCTACCGTGCAGATGAACAAGTTTTAACGCTCAGTTAATGATGAAAAAATTACCAACAAATCTTGGCATGTAATATACTCGTACGTAAAATATAGATTAATTTTTATTTTTACTCGTCGTCGCTAACGAATTATGAAATTTGGTTTTAACGCGTACGCCGAGGATACCGGATAACTTTCGCGACGACGCGACGCGGCGCTCCACCGATACGTGGTGGTATCTCGAATATCCCCGCGTTGACGTTTGACATAAGTGCTTGAATAGACGGCGAACCAGTATGCTCCGTCTACTCCATGTCCGTATTCGCCTGAAGACTATCAGCAGACGTTGATTTTATCATCAGAGATCGACGGTTCGAGGAATAGTTGATTCACCAGTTCGGAGATTTGTTACGTATTCGACGAGCTAAAAATTGATAACGATTTATGGCGAAGAGTTGAAATTAAAATGTGTATGTGTATAGTTCAATCAATCTAGCCCGAAAATGGCCTCGAGCTTGTAAAATGTAATGATAAGCTGAAGTGTGGTATATACCTAGTATTCGATACTCTTTACCACATACTTCACTCCAGAACAAATGTCATGTGCGCAAGTTCCCTTTTTTGCGGATCTCAACCCCCAAAATCTGTTTTTTGTTTATATCTTCGCGAAAGCTGGTTTTATTAAAAAAATAGTTTAGTTCAAAATTGAAACCCATTAAATTCGCTACAAAATGCATATATTATGAGTTGATGTAACTGGCTTAGATTTCGAGATATGTGCCGTTGAAAAAGGAGCCCTTTTCGTGAATTTTTGACAATTGCTTTTAACTATTGGAAAAACTGTTTTTTCGTTGAAGTTTGTTAGAACTGAAATTAAAATAGACTGAATTCTCTATAAATATAATATGCGCTAAACACTAAAAATATGCATATGTTTTTCGCAAAATATGTAGAAAATATGCTGAATCAAAATGAGTATCGTTGGAAAAGTCTTAAAAAAGTACGTCCGTTTATTGCACTTCTATCAATTTTTGAGTGAAACTGATGCATCTCCGTTCAATTATTTACGAAAATTTCAATTTTTAAAGTTACTTTTCTATGTTTTATTCAATAAATACGAAAAAATTTTAATTGGAAAATTTTTCGTTATAAGATTGAATTATAATTTGGCATTTTAAGTTACTTACGATGAAATTTCTTCGATAATCATTCAAAATTTGCACTAACGAAGTCATCTAAAATTAAAAATTTTTTGATATCAAGAAATTAAAAAAGTTAAAAACTGAAAAATATCGCAAATATGTGGTAAAAATGAAAAAAATTCGAAAACATGAAGAAATCTATCAAAACATGAGTTAAAAATGGTCAAAATACGTAAAAGTATGTTTTTATGGGCAAAATATGCAAAATATGAAAAAAAAAATTGGGCTCATTCGCTTTGAAATGATGTGAAATGGAAAACTACCTGGAATATATCGATTCAACTTCAACATAGAAAAGCATATTATTTCATAGAAATCCGCTCCCCACTGATCAAGTCAAAAAATCATTAAAAACCTCCAAATCCCTCATAAATAAATTTTTACCAAGCTACAAACGAAAATCGGAACTCTACGTAATTTGGATAAAAAATCGTTGAGACTCACCTACTTTGTCGCGCTGTACCTCAAAAACTAAGTAAGTTACCCTAATTTTTGTTTAGCGAATTTGCTGAGAATTTGATCTACTTTAATTTTGGTTCTAACAAACTTCAACGAAAAACTAGTTTTTCCTATAGTTAAAGGCAAAAAACTAAATTTATGCGAATATTGCCAAAAAAGCTCCTTTTTCAATCATATATAGCTCGAAATCTAAACCAGTTACATCGACTCTTGATGTATGCATTTTATAGCGAATTGAGTGGGTTTCAATTCTGAACTGAACAATTTTTTCGATAGAACCAGTTTTCGCAAAGATATAAGCAAAAAACTGAATTTGGGGCGTTGAGATCCTCAAAAAAGGGGACTTGCGAACTTCGCATTTGTTCTGGAATGAAGAATGCTGCAAAGGGTATTGAATACTAGGTATATACCAAATTTCAGCTCATCACCTCATTTTGCTAGCTCAAATGCTAGATTGACTGGACACTACGCAGTCCGTATCATTTGGAGGGGACGAGTTGGTCTTGGTATTTCTGGGCATCTTTCGGGTTAGCGTAGCGTTCGAAATTCGAATAGCGATGCAACCCCATCATGGACGGTAAAACTGGGGCGACGCGGCGGTGAGCCGCTACGAGTAAATGTAGTAACTCGCGATTAGCATCGTACTAGTGAATCGGTCTCGGGTTAACTAGTTAATTGGGCAATTAAGCCGGTGAAAAAATTCGCCAAAGAAAGCGGTTAAAAGTTGGCGCCATCGCGGTACTTAAACGTTGCGATACGCGAAAGAATGCACGCCGTAGCACGTAGGCACGTGTGTTTTATTAAGTAGGTACATTAAAAAAAAATAATAATAATGAAACAAAGACGGAGAGAAAATGATACGAGAAAAAGAGTTTCCGAGACGGAGTGAGAAGAAGGCGAACAGAGTCGCAGAAGAGGAAAATGGCAGAACCCGAAGTCGTCGTTATAACAGATTAAGCACGTAGCAGCTAATATATCAACTTCTTTGTTTCAACGTATGTAGGTAAGGTATACGTACGAGTGCACTCCAAAGAGGTACCAGAATGTTGGGCAAAGGAAAAAAAACACGTATACCGACGAATAAAGCGTAAGCTGGAAAGATGGAAGTATTGTTGCATACAGTACGCGACGAGTATGGTATATAGCCTACATGTACTATACAGTATGTATATGCAGACCGAGAGACTTTCCCCCTTTCAGCGACGCCAACAGCGCTACGTACTCGTAGCAGAATGGAGCTGCTGTTGAAGCCGTCGAAAATAATCTCAGGCCAAGCAAGTCGGTTTTGTCGAATTTTCGTAAATAACCGAGCACGAGTTTTAGTTACGTCAGGCTGCGGCGATAAAGAGATGACAAACGCAACCTCCCACGGAGTGTTTGTTCGGCTGCTGCGAATGTACAGCGCCCGCTGGTGGTTGCGGTGGAACGCCGACGAGCTGATTCGCGGCCTATGTCGTCGAGTTTGCTTTAGTTATTTGTAAAGCTTCTGGATGTACGATTGTCTGGAATTCCACGCTGCGACGTAGCTAGGTCGTATTTTAAAACATATATCAATTGTATGCTAATTAGATGTATGAATAATGCGTTCTTCGCTGCAAGAATTTTCTTTTCTTCGCCGTGCGACGAGGAGAGATTTCAACGTTTGTTGACGAGAGCAGCGTTCGTTTGTCGTGGTTTATAATTACGTACTCGTAATATCGTATATGCCATAGGTCTACGCACTAGGTAGGCAGCTACTAGCTAGGTAGTAGGTACCGAGTATCGGGTGCTGCCTGCTAGTGACGTAGTGCCAGAATTTTCGAGATGGCGGAGAAATTAAGGTACACGTTGAACGATTCGTTTATTATCGTCGGATAAGGTTCGCGTTCACACGATCACGCGGTCTCGATCTCGATCGCGGTGCCGACGAGCAACTTATTAACAGGCGGCGCGCAGGACACATTAGGAGGTGCGGAGCATTTGAAGTCACTTTTTTCAAATCGCGTCACGTTTTTCAAATATCCCGAAGGCCGTTGCACGGTACGTCGCGCAGCGGCGCAGCCGAACAGCGAATGAAGCACTTGGACGGAGGGATGGAGGAATGAACGGATGGATGGATGGTGGATACCTAGACCACTTTAAAAGAAGGATTTCGATCATCGTGTATCGCGGATAATGTGCTCGTACCTGCGTACTCATCTTCACGCCCTCGCCTCACCTCGCCTCGTCACATCGTAACAATTTTTACTCGATACATATTTGTGTCGGTGCCCCGTGGTACGCCTCGTAACAAGCTCGCTGCATTTGTTACGTTTGTAGCGCATGCATAATAGCGCGTCTACGAACGAGTACTTCACTCGTATGTAATTCTGACTTCTCGTACGTAGTACTACGTACCGAGTAATGTGTACTAATGTAAAATGTACCACGTTTGTGAGTTGTATGTAGTATGTACCTAGTCGTACCTACGTACATCTATGTTACATATATAAAATGATACCCGTTTTCTTTGTGACCTCATCACCTCAGAACGATCAAACCGAATTTCGTCTAATTTTGAACGTAGTAAATCACCCGTAATTATCAGAGAGTCGATGGTAAGTTACTGAAAAACCGAGAATTTATGGTAAATCATCATTGCTTGCTAACCGTAAATCATCAGCAAATTACCGGTAAATTACCATAAATTACTGGCAAGTTACCGTAAGTTACCGGTAAGTTACTGCAAATCATCGGTAAATTACCGTAAATTACTAGTAGATCACCATGAGTTACTGGTAAATTTCCGTAAATTACTGGTAAATCATCATACATTACTAGTAAATTACCACAAATTACTGGTAAATTACCGGTAAGTTACCGTAAATCGTCGGTAAATTACCCTAAATTACTGGTAAATTACCAAAAATTACCGGTAAGTTACCGCAAATTGTCGGTAAATAACCTTAAATTACTGGTAAATTACCATGAGTTAATGGTAAATTATCATAAATTACTGGTAAATTACCAAAAACTACTGGTAAATTATCATACATTATTGGTAAATTACCAAAAATTACCGGTAAGTTACCGCAAATTGTCGGTAAATTACCAAAAATTACTGGTAAATTATCATACATTATTGGTAAATTACCAAAAATTACCGGTAAGTTACCGCAAATTATTGGTAAATTACCTCAAATTACTGGTAAATTACCATGAGTTACTGGTAAATTATCATAAATTACTGGTAAGTTACCGTAAATTACTGGTAAATTACCAAAAATTACCGGTAAGTTACCGTAAATTATCGGTAAATTACCATAAATTACTAGTATATTACCATAAATTACTGGTAAATTACCGCCATTACTGCGAGCTTACGGTAATCATTGCAACTTATTGAGACTGTACGGTAAAATGACATTTGCAATAATTTTGCCGTCTTTCGCTTTTCTGTACTAACGGTAATTTACCCCAACTGCCATAAGCTTCTGATTTAGATATGTATACGTAAGCAGCGCTGCGTTCGTCACACGTCTTGGTGCACGGTTGTAAATAATGATTTAACGTACAACGCATTTGTTGGTCGTACAGCGTTTTTTTTTCTCTGGTTGTAATTTAGCGGATGTTATGCGCGGTTTTACATTTCGTGAGCAAGTTTGCGTTTAGGTAGAGTTTTGCAGGCGCATCGCAATGGTGGCAAATTTCAAAGAGCACAAAGCGGAAAACCGACGAGCATATACTTACGACTGTACGTAGGTACGTTCACGTAGCCTACGAGAGCTCTTCAGTTCAAATGTTCGCTCTCTGCCAAATACGTAGGTCGTTCGAGAAATCTTTGTGCTTAATTCGGCTAAGGAACTAGGGTTATACAATACAGGTAATTGGTAATAATGCGTATGCGTGTACTCGTATATAGATAGAGTTAGCGGCGGACTGGTGGGCAAGAGGAACAGAGTGGTCGAAGTCTTCTCGTATCATTCGCTTCTTCGGAGTTGTTTAAAGCAAATTATCACCGTTTTACAATATGTCGTATTTCATTTCTTGTCATTGTTTTTCTCGAAGCTTTTCGTCGAGATCGCGACGTTTTACCTCATTACTTGCGACTCGCGTTCCGTGTAGCAGATGGGTGAAAAAAAGAAACAATTCTCGCGAAGAGTTGTTTCGTATAAAACACGCCTATTTCTATTTGTTTATCATACGAATGAATGGTAGGAATTGTACTACGAACGAGATGCGCTTTGCATTAAAATGTCGCGTTCAGCTCGTACTTCGGTGCTAATTACGTTCGCTACTTGACCGCGGAGGAAAGCTTTCGCAAGATTTTAAACAGATTTGTAACGTGGAATGAACTGTGGAGTACGGGGTGAGGAGATGAAAAAACGCGACGCGACGTAGGTATATCATGTATCAATGGAAGTTATGAGAACGAGTTATGATGTGCGATGTTTGAGTACTTGGGGTTTATACGTACTACCTAGACCTACCTACCTCTGCTACTCGTATCTAGTATCTACTGTATGTTATCTAGCTTGCACCTACACCTATTGGGTATTACCTATAGCCCCACGATGGGGAATTACGTAGTATTTAGCAGAATACGAACTGTCGGTGTTGTCAATTTAGCGCCGTCTCGTGACTTACGTATGGAAATGAGGCGCGAATGTGAGAAGGAAACGCGTATAAAGCGAAGGAGAAATATATATACACATGTAAGACCGTAGCTTACGCGGAGGATACACCTATGTGGAGCTGTAGCCGATTATAGTATAATATGTATTTTTGGTACAGCATAGCGCATACAGACAGAGCGTTGACCTTTACCGGGGGAATGGTTTGGCTTTGGCATGAGTGACGCGGTGGCGTAGCCGCGGGCTTAGACAGTTTTTTTTTCTGCGTGCTGCGCGTCGTTTGTACGCGTACGCGTAGCGTGTATTTTTACCGCGAGGACGTTCCGATCGTCTCGATATTTTCGCGTACCCCCTGGAAAACGCGATTATTACGTTTGTATCGCGCAGCTCCGGGTTATAGGTTTCGTAGTCCCCCCCCCAAAAAAATGTCCTTAAAATTTTTTTTAGGATAACAATTGCTGAAAAATTGCCCTCCCGATTCATAAAAAAATAAAAATAAGCAGAGTTGAAATTTTGTATATTAAGTACATGTAAGCTTTTTTTTCTTTTTTTTTGTCACAATATTTATTAATAAAACTGGGGGCTTTGCCCTGGCCCCTTCGCTGCCCAACCCCAAGTTATTCAAAATTAATATTTTGTAATTTTTTTTTCAAATCTAATGAAACTAATATAAATTATACAACCAAAAAAAATTAAACTAAAAAGTAAAATTTTATGAAAAATAAAACTTGAATTCCACTTACTTTTTCATAGAAAATTTCAATTTATGATTTAATTTTTTTATTGATTAAGGCTTCGCCCTTGGCCGCTTTGTGGCCCAACTCCATGTTCTTCAAAATTAATAATTAATAATTTTTTTTCAATTTTTTTAATCTTAATAATTTTATAAAAAAGTAAAAAATTGTATAAATTTAACACTTTAAACTTGAATTTATTTTATTTTTTTACTTTTTTTTTATTAAATTTGAAGAAATTTTAAAATAATTATTTAAGTTGTTTGAAAGTAATATACAACTAAAAAAAAATTGAAACTAAAAATTAAAATTTTATGAAAAACTTGAATTCCATTTACTTTTTCATAACTTCATATCGTCTTAATCGATTTAGCAGTTAAATTTTTTTTTTGTTTCTTTGATATCGGTAACGAACTCTCAACTTTTCTCCCTGGAACTCGCTTCGTTAAAACTCGATATGTCGTTTATTTGCGATAGGTCTTTTTCTTGATACCTGAATACAAATATTTGGGTTTATTTAGTGCAATAAATGAATAAATATTGTTAATTGACTTACCAGTTCTTCATTTCCTGCTTTTCGTGTCGTACTACTGTAGTAGATACGCTCGCCGTGATATAATACCCTTCTCTGTACTCCTCTATCCTTCTTTTCAATTACATATACCTCTCCGATCTCCATCTTCGGATTTTTATTCCATGTACTCATCTTGATGATAGCTACATAATAATTTTCATATTCATGGTAAATTGAAATTTAATTTGATCTTAATTTATGCAAATTATGTATTGATAAGTATAATTTATTTTGTACTCACCTGATTTGTCAATCAAGCTATATTTCGTTGGAATATTGGTATTCTCTGGAGGATCTTCAATGGCTATACAAATCGCCATTATGGAACCGTCATTTTCTACATTTTGTGGTATTTCGTTGATATTGATTCAGTTATTTGCCTTGTCTGTTGTCTTCATGTTTTCAAATTTTGATTTTCAAATTGTTCTGCTACCAGGATCACTTGATGCCATCATCAGTCATGGTACGTTGGGTATCTAACGGGCATATAAACGTCGCGTAAAGCGAATGATGAACGGTTGTAAACAATTCTTCGAGGTATTTTAATTTTTAGTATTTTTAAAGAGACGCTCGTTACGGGTTGGCCAAGGAGTATCGGAGGTCATTAAATCGACTATTCTGGTTGCATTCATATGTGCTGTGCCTGCGCGCCTCGTCTAAAGCCTATATTACATGTAAGCGTATACGAGTTCGTATATATAATGTTGCAATTAAGTCATAAAAATATCGGCGAACCGAAAGTACCTTTAGGGGGCGTTTACGAAGAGGGGAGGGGTTCTTGGCGAGGATATTTTCGGTCATATATCGTAAATAACGTATAGTCTACGTGTAAGGTTTTACGCGCGTTTCGCATCGCTAAATAAATTTTTCAAGTTCCCAGAACTCGACCCGAATCGACGAGTTGAAAAAGACGCGAACGATTGTGTGGAGAAAAAATCACAAATTTAGAAAAATTTCTCATCCCTCGTTGGCCATTCCAAAATCGTCACGACGTTTTTCTCTGGTCGTAATACGCATTACGTGTATGTGGGAAGTAGAAACGAATAAGAACCCGTTGACATAAATAAGTATCGTAGTTATGAGGGTTTCGAGTCGACGTTTGGATGGCTGTTGTAGCGTATTGGCTGGCGTTTGGCACCGGCGGCGCGAGATAATCGTCGACTACGTGAATCCAAACGCGGACACCTTACTCCGTAGATGATTCGCGATAATAGCGCTTCCGTTTTCTGCCATCTTCGAACCGAAAGGGGAGAGAAAATGAACTCTTTTTGTGAAAATAAAAGGCGCTCGTTTTAGAAACACGAGACGTTTTATTACCTTTTCTAGCGAAATATTTTGATAGGTTATTTTTCCTTTTTTTGTTCTGTATCGGTTCGACTTGTAAAAAAGAGATGAGAGGTGTAAAAAAGAAAAAAAAAACGCGAAACAGGAGCTGAGTGGAAAAAAAGGTGGCAAAAAAAGGAAATCTTATTTTGGGAAAGGTCGAACGAAGTGTCTGATTACTGGGGTTCGTACCTACGCGAAGCTGCTAATACACGTGCGAAATCGCGCTTTTAGAGAAGTCTAGGTAAGGTTTTAAATTACGCATATGTGTAGGTGTTTTAGATAGGTAGTAGGTAGGTAGGTAGGTAGGTAGGTAGGTAGATAAATAAAGGTACTGAGTAGAGGGCATATCGATATCCTCGTAGTCGTAGTACGTGTACGTCATTGTAGTACGATAAGTACGGTATAAGGTGCAACATCGATTGAGTCGACGCTGAGTAGCGTAAACAGTGACGAGGTGACGCGACGCTGAGGACGAGGAGAAAATTCCGCTTAAATGATACGACAGCTTTGGACTAGCGGTACTCTAGAGTCTGGACGACGAAGCGCGGAAGTTATGAAATTAGACCTGCCTTAATGATTTATTAGTTCGACGGGGCGCGATATCGGTTGAAATGTGCGAAGTTAGCTATACGTGCTGCAAAGAGAAATAGAAATATAAGTACAGCGTGTGCATTCGTAAAATAAAAAGGAGGTAGAGAGAGGCGGCTACTATGGGCGATTATGCAACGGTACCTAGTACTTGTGTGGACAAACGTACATGTACGAATGATAAGCGGCTAATCAAACGGAAACCATAATATTAGCGCGTCGTTTGAGGCTTTTACGATACGTCGGGGGGTCGATTTCGAGAGTATATCACGGTCGCAAGACTAATATATTAATAATAAGGGAACTTATCGCCCTGTTATTATTATAATCGCAACCCGGCTATTGGGTTCAGTACCCTATAATAATCCCTTTCCGTGACTGACAATTGTAATTTACACTCGACTCTCCGCTTCCGCCGTCGTCTCCGTCGTCGCCACCGTATTCACTGTAGCGCCACGTGCGCGCGAGATGGTTTAATTTATGCGGTCGACTCGAGATCCGAGTATACTACGTATGTACTCGTGATCGGTTGAATTGGGTAGTTGGATTTTGCGAGACAAACGGGACGCAGAACCGACGTGCATCACGGCGACACCTCTCGCAAGCGATGAACATAGAAGATTTGTAACGCGGAGGCAGCGAAGAGGATGGCGAGGTGATGCCACCAATACTGCCGAATGGACCAGGTCCCTTATCAGAGATCTGGCTGCGTGGTGCAAAAGATCTCACGGTCCTTGGGATTTCTACCAGACTCGGATGCTCAGCAGACATGGGTGTTTTGAAATGTATCTGCTTAGGATAAGCAGGGTACCCAGTTGGCTGTATGCGTACTGTGGACTGCAGGATGATTCTGCAGCTCGTACCTTGTCCAGTGCACGGTGTGGTTTCTCTGGCGTGAGCGACTGCTGGCATCACTACAGCGAAATGAAATGTCAGAAGAGATACTTGTCCCAAATATGCTGGAAGGTCCTAAACAGTGGCGGTACATTCGCAGCTTTGCAAATACTGTCATGTTCAGGAAGGAGGATGCTAAGTGGGAGCGGCAGATGTCGGGGTTGCGGAGAGGGGACGTAGGCCGGTATAGCGTCCCAGGGTTGAATCTATATGCTGTCCCGGTGGACCCACGCCTATGACACATGCCCTTGGTGGTGTACCAAGGAATCTGGAGACCAGTGGGCGTGTACCAGGATTACACCCCGCTGGTTGGGTGTCACAGCCTTGTGCTGAATGGCCGTCCCAGCGGATGATGTGACCTCACGCTGTGTAAGTCTTCGGTCAACATTCCCGGTTGTAGGCACAGAGAGAAGGTGGAGATACAAAAGAGAAAGCGGCTGTCCAGGTCCCGAACTCGAAGGTCTGATATGTAAGGTTCAGTGGGTCACGACAGTTTCCCTGCCACAGGACAGGAGGTTGGAGTCAGTGACCCCAAGAATATGCGACCCGGCCATCCGATAGCGTGTGTTGGGACTATGCGCGGAAGGGATTTGTCCCTTATAAAGCCTGAGAACCTCCCCCCCGAAGCAATGCGAAAATGTGGTTTGGGACAGTGTGCTATGACGGCTGAAAAAAAAAACAATTTTATGGTTGATTCTTGTTCTATACACTGAAACAAAAATTTTAAGCGACGGTACCAATTTTTCACCCCCTCCATTTATCGAGGATCCACCTCCCCATATTTTAAATGCGTATACCGCCCCAACTATTCATTTTAGAAAAAAAAACGTTTTGTCAAAATTGTTCTCTGATGTCTCCTCTACACTTTTGGTTATTACAAAAATTCCATTTGGAGCAACCCTCTCCCCTTAAATTTGAGAAAATGTTTTTCAAAAAAAGGGGAAATTTAATTTGTTATCGTAATTTATCTTCTTTGAGAAGGCTTTGGAGTTGAATTGATAATTTCTTGATTTCAGTTATACTGTCGATAAAGATTGGCGGAGGTTTTGGTTCTTCAACTTCTTCGACAGAATAGTCTTTGAGTTTCTCAAATCGATTCTTCGTTGGTGCCGTCAATAGGTTGGAATTGAAGAATTTCATTACTATTTTCCATTGTAATTTCGATGTTCACAGTATGACGGTTAAAATGCGAATGACAAAGGATTTACAATCAATTTTTCTTCCAACTAAACTGAAGCGCAAAAAATCTGCTCGCACCCCCTCTATCTTATAGGTCCCGCCTGCCCCCCAATATTGCGTTTGAAACGTCGGGGGGATCTGTAAGATGGAGGGGGTGCGAGCAAATTTTTTGTGCTTCAGTTTAGTTGAAAGAAAAATTGATTGTAAATCCTCTGTGATTACAAATTAAATTTCCTCTTTTTTTTGAAAAACGTTTTCTCAAATTTGAGAGGAGGGGGTTGCTCCAAATGGAATTTTTGTAATAACCAAAAGTGTAGAGGAGACATCAGAGAACAATTTTGACAAAACGTTTTTTTTTCTAAAATCAATAGTTGGGGTGGTATACGCATTTAAAATATGGGGAGATGGATCCTCGAAAAATAGAGGGGATGAAAAATTGGTACCGTTGTTTCCTATTTTCGTTTCAGTGTAAGGAACAAGAATCAACCACAAAATTGCTTTTAACAGCTAGATCGAGCGGATCTCTTTTTTTGTGCATTTAAGACTCTACTTGAAGGTGCTGTGGGTACGATTCGGAGGTGAGATTTTTATCGACTCGTAATCGTCGTCCATGAGCGAAATATAGGTACATCTACGTACTTCGCCTATATCCGCTGCGAAAAGTATACGATAAAAGTAAATATTTGTATTTTATTTATCGAATCTGGCGTTTTACGCGATACACATAATCGTCGTCGGGGTTGTGTTTATCTTACGATATGGTTCCAAATACTAATAGGTGTTAGTTTTAGGTTAGATGTGCTATATAGTCATAGTCCGCTATAGAGTGCAGAAGAAGCTGCTCGCTAGCAAGTGGTATATATGTATTGTACATATATTAGGTATTAGGTATACGTAAGACGTACAGGTACAACGTAACAGGGATGGTACACATACATACATATTTGGCGTCTGTTATATTTACTAAATTGATTTCGTCTGAATCGGAGAGGTTAAGATATATATTTAATATACTTATCAATTCTGAGAAAGCAGTTTTAGGAAAATGACAATAAACGAAACAACATAAGGATCCTCGAAGGAGAGGAAGGAGGTTTTAAATGTTGAAAAAGTGAAAGGGCGCGTTTGTATGGTCAACTTCTCTATTTAACGTTGCTTTTAATTGAATCTGTTCTCATTGAAGGAAAATGAGACCAGAAGAGCGTACCGGATGAGTGTTTATGTTTAATTAAACGCGTTCTTTTTAGTTTTTATTTAACAGGGATAGCGAAAAATAGGAAGTTTCGTTAATGAATCGTATGTTCGTATTGCATTTTTTTGTATCATTTACACGTAAAACGGTATATGTATATTATGTATATGTCGTCGTAAACGTGCGCAGACGCACTCACACACAAATACACGCGGCCGCTTATCGAAGTCCATCTCGTCCAATTAACAAACCTAACATTCCTAGATGAGCTGATGCGTGTAAGCGCGACGAAGGTGAACGAATGCGAAAAAATTCCTACGCTGCGCTGGACGATTTACCGAGCTTTTTTTCGAGTTCCACTTGGTAGCGTGGCTCGCCACATAAAACGGTCCGAGCGATGGTCGCGTCGCGTGGAAGTTTTGGCAAATTAGTTGAAGAAATGAAGCGCGATATTGTTGATTTTTTTATTAGACAAATGGAATACGCGAGGAAGTGGAGAAGGTAATGTGGTTTCATTGAGCTGCAACTTTTTTTCATCAAATAGCCGCAACTTTGCGTTCTTCTAGAGGGCGCACTACCCTTTGATGCGATTTTTTTGAAGAAATCACACGTGTACAAGGCACGCTAGGTCACCTACCACTGGGTGACTATGTCCATGGAGGGGGTGGTACGGATTCTACGCATAAAGAAGCGAATCAGCCCGGCGATGAGTGGAGAAGAAGGCAATACGATTGTCTCGTTGGCTAAAAGAGGCTGGAATACATTTTGCGGAGCTGCCATTTGCTGCGCGAGTTCGCGTCGTTAAATCGGTATACGCGGCTTTGCAACGTCTACGCACGACGACGCGGCGAGTATCTATCGAGACTTGATGTAATGCACTGCCGCACTGGCGTATGCTCAGGTAACTGGAATAATTACCATACGTACGGATTAGCGGTTTTTAATTGGCGGTTGTGCGTGTGCGTGTGCTGTGTGGGAACCAGTTCGGTATAGCGAGCGTATTTAGCGGCGGTACGAGCGAGTACGCGGCAACGCCTTTTTTTGGCCCGACCAAAAGGTGTTTTTCGCGCGAAAGCGATACGGAGACACGCCTTGCGTCGATGAAGTTAATCAACGAATCGATATTTACCGCGTTTACCATTTAGTATTTCGGTCTCAGCCGGGTAAATTTCCGTAGGAAAGAATTAGCTTGTGATGTGCGTCGCGTATGCCCCCAAGGTAATGTATTTCACGCGGGTCGATGCGTGACGAGTAACGTCTCCCGCTGTGTGAGGTGACGATGAGCTTGCGAACTTGCGAAAAGTTGAAGGGGTTGCGCGCGTTTTCGTCAAACGAAACGCGAGAAAATGGCGGAAATTGATTGACGCGAAAAAGGCGATAGTGTATCGTAATGTTGCACACATACGTCGACGTCGCGTTGCCCCGTACAACTTGTCGAGAAATGTGTAAGCCTGGATGTGTCCGATATCTGCGTACCTCTTGGTCGACATTAGTCCTTTCTCCGTTTCCTCCCGGAAACTTCAACAAATAAAAGGAAATAGTTTTATTGCCCGAGTACAGAGAGGGCGAAAATTTTTTACATTCATTTTCAAAAAAATATGGAATTTTTATAATTTTTCGAGACGCTTGAAAAAGTCGGTTTTTGTACGTGTTTTGGTTTTCCAACCTGATCCCGCTGAGTGAGAATTTTGAAACATCGGCTTTAAGTACCTTTTTGACCCCCAAATAACATCAAATTTTTTCGAAATTTTCACTTGACGGAATCATGGTGGAAAACTAAAAAATTGTGTAAAAATCCACTTTTTCAACTAGAAAAAAATCTTAAAGTCATCTTAGAATTATTTCTAACAAAACACCTTATATGGCCAATGACCTAAAAACCGGTAGATTTCGAGAAAGAAATTGTTCAAGTAATAAATTCAAGCGCGCGCGATCATCTGCATCTCCCACTGTGCGGCAGCGCTTCGTTCGTAACAACGGGCAACGCGCCGCATAGGCACATTACGTGATTCATGCAATAACTTTCCAACGCGGCGCTTCGCGCGTTGTTACTAACGAAGCGCTATCGCACGGTGGGAAATGCAGATGATCGCGCGCGCGCTTGAATTTGTTACTTGAACAATTTTTTTCTCGAAATCTACTGGTTTTTTGGTCTTTAGCTATAAAATAGGTTTCGTTGTAAATTATTTGAGGATGACTTTGCGATTTTTTTCGTGTTGAAAGAGTCGATTTTTGTACGTTTTTTCAGTTTTTCACGACGATCGTGCTGAGTGAAAATTCTGGAAAAATATTTATATTATTTGAGGGTCAATAAGGCACCTACCACCGAAGTTTCGAGATTTCACTCTGAGATAAAAATTCCGATCTGTTTTTCAATTAGGAACTTTTTTCTCAAAAAGGGGTGGAGGTAGGGTTCTGAAATTTTGGTCATGAACGTATCTCAACAGTATCTAACTACCACATTAATTTCAATTTTTTTGAGCAAAATGGCCGAATCCGCCTGCTTATTTAGTTACGGCCTTTGAAAGCGGCGTCAAAAATTGCCGCCCCAGCACGTGCCTATGTTGCTTGTGCGAAAATGCGGCCCTGACTATTACCGTCTGTGTGGGTTTTGCAAAAGTACCGATGCAGCGGTGGCGTCATTAAGCATAGACGGGTAAAGCTTGGTTCGCTCTGACGAGTATTGCGTGTATACTCCCTGTGCCGAAAGATCGGCATAAACGGTGACGGGTATGCGTCCTCCCCCCCCCCGCTATTTCGATGCACCCTATCGTCATTTGCATAACTTACTCGCTTTCGCGTTAATTGCTTCCTTTGAAGATGTGTAACAACTAATCAACACCGAGGCTACAAAGGGTTTGATAAATTTTCTCATTCGTTGTGTTACGTACCCTTGCCCCTCCCAATCGCTTCAGCCTTCTCGTACGACGTTTAGCGTAAATTTTGCGCGCGTGCTCACGTTCGCCCTCTCTCAAACTGTGCCGGAATTATTCAGTGTGCTGCCTCTCTCGTTACGATTCGCTGCGCCTTACTTTATTATGTTTATTCAAGTTCGACTTTGAGAAAGCGTCGTCGCGCGTTTGAAATGTTTACTGGATGTATAAATGACGCTTTATGCTTTTTTTGGGGTCTTTATTTTTTCCCCCGCAAGTTCTACAGTTTTTGCGTCGCTTTAAAATCAAGGCGTTCGTCTCAAAGCGAAGCGTATTTTTTAATTTTTTCTTTCTAGCGTCAATGTGCTCTACTAATGAATCGACATTGTAGCGGAAATATTTGTCCGCGATAATTGGCATCGCGTGATGTTACAAAGCGCTTTCGCAAAGGTTTAAGAAAAAAGTACGCGAATATTTCTCGTTTTTTTTACGACCGTACAAACTAGGTTAACATTTCGACGGTGCTAGCAGTTTTATTAAAAATTTTCACGATAAAGCGATGCATTTTTTTGATTACGGCGCGGCGTCGGCGTGCCAAGGGATTTTAGCACGCAGCTCATCCGCGGTTCCGCATATTTCCGCGGAGTCGATTCGTTTCTTTTTTCTGTTTTAATTTTCCTTTCAAGCGAGACGATCGAGACTTGAGAGTATTTATTTTAATCACGTAAACGGTTACGGGACACGATAACGCGGCGGTGTGCGCTTTTTTCCCTATTTCTGTTTTATGGCGAAGAGTTCATGTTTGAAGGGGAGAAACGCTGGAAAGGGGGTGGGCGAGCGAACGAAAGGAACATCATGGAAAATATTATTTTCCGTATAGTACGCGAAACTTTTTAACGAGGTTTTTGAAAAAAAAAGTACTACGTTTACGTACGATACATATTACGTATTATAAAGTAGTAGCGGCAATTTTTGAAGTGTAAGGGTTTAAGCGATATTACGAGTACGTGTGGGAAGAGGTGGGTTTCGTGTAATTGCGAACGTACGTATTTATCGAGTATACGTAAACGTATGTACGAGTATGTGTATGTGTAGTACCGTACATCGCACGTATGTATGTGTTTACAGCGTGCATCGCGCACCCTTCGAATGTAGACGGGTGTGTTTACATTGGGTTTATCCGAGTATTGCGCACCTCTTTGATCTTTTGTAAGGCAAACGATGCCGATGTTCGGATGAAAGCGAAATAAAAATAATGTTCGGTAATTCGCGACTCGGCTACATAGCGGCCACGCTTAACGATTAAAATTAAAAGAAAGTAATTTCCACGAATGGTAAATACTCCAACAGGTTTTCAATCTAGAACCGAAGTTGCGAAGGGTGTTGTCGGAAAAGAAAGTAGAAAAATGATACGGTGCTACATATACAGGTGTTCTCGAGTATGAGGGGTGCTTTGTAAAATAAGTACGTAAGAAGGTGTATCGAATGTTCGAGGGTTTTCATCGCTCCGACGCGAAGGCGATGGTTCGAAGAAGCAAAGCGTGAAAGTGCGAAGTCGACGTGATGGTTTAGAACTTTCGTCGCTGTATGAAGCGATGAATTACGAATGCGAATATTAATTCAAATGGTTCGATTATCTGAAAATCGAGCAGGCAAGTTACGCCGATTCGGTGATTCTATATGATACGAGTATAAAGCATTAGTAACGGCAAGCAACCTAGCAAGGTTGACGACTAGGTAAAGAGTTGAACTCGTAGTCGCAGTAGTCACATAATAGTAGTTATACCATGAAGCCAAGCTACCCAGGTACCCGCAATCCAAAGGCTATAGGCAGACAAGCATAGGCGATTTGCCTCAGTCCAGATTTTGATGATATTTGAGAATTGGGTGGGTACCATCTAAAAACGTTCATGACCATAATTTCAGCTCCACCCTTCCCTCCGTTGTCGAGAAATAATTTTTTTTTCTCGAAAATCAGATAAGAATTTTTTTTAAATTACAATTAACGGAATTAATCTAAATTTTGGTAAATTACTCATCTGCGTCATGCTGAAAAACTAAAAAAAAACGTACAGAAATCGCCTTTTTTAACACAAAAAAAATCGCATAGTCATCCTCAAATAATTTACAACGAAACCTATTATATAGCCAAAGACCAAAAAACCAGTAGATTTCGAGAAAAAAATTGTTCAAGTAACAAATTCAAGCGCGCGCGCGATCATCTGCATTTCCCACCGTGCGATAGCGCTTCGTTAGTAACAACACGCGAAGCGCCGCGGTTAGCAAGTTATTGCATGAATCACGTGATAACCTGCTTAACGCGGCGCTTTGCCCGTTGTTACGAACGACGCGCTGCCTCACAGTGGGAAATGCGGATGATCGCGCGCGCGCTTGAATTTATTACTTGAACAATTTTTTTTTCGAAATCTACCGGTTTTTAGGTCATTGGCCATATAAGGCGTTTGGTTAGAAATAATTCTAAGATGACTTTAAGATTTTTTTGTAGTTGAAAAAGTGAATTTTTATACAATTTTTCAGTTTTTCACCATGTTTCTGTCAAATGAAAATTTTGAAAAAATTTGATGTTATTTGGGGGTCAAAAAGGCACTTGCCGCCGAAGTTTCAAGGTTTTAGTTGAAAAGAAAAAAACAAGTTAAGAAACGAATTTTAGTAGGAGTAAAATGATGGTGGGGGTTGTGAATTTTTGTGCATAAGCTATACATGAAGGTCTACCGCGTACAAAAATTTCAACCTTCCCCTTCTTACCGCTTTTGAGAAAAAAATTCCGATCTGTGTTCCAGTGAGGAATTTTTTTCTCAAAAAGGGAAGGAGGTAGGGGTCTGAAATTTTGGTCATGAACGTATCTCAACGGTACTTAATTACTACCATAATTTCAATTTCTTTGAAAAAAAAGGCCGGACTGGCCCGCTTACCTGGTCACGGCCTTCGCGATTTTTTGGGTAAAAATTGAATTTTTCGGCACCAAAAAAATCGCAAATTTATCTTGAAATTATTTAAAACAAAAAATGTTATATGATCCATTACCCAAAAATTGTTAGATTTTGTTAAAAAAATTATTTAAATGATGAGCTTATAATTATTGCCTTTAGTTTCATCATTTTTCAGGTAAAAATGATGTCTTGAGCTGGCTCTGGTGTTTTTTGTTTTAACTCCTACTAAATTTTGAAATTCAATGAAAAAAAAGAGGAAAATCTCGAATACTTATCATCGCATCAGTCTTCGGACGCGCTAAAAATACGCTCAATTGTCTGGTATCATATAAATGATTCGAACGACGTGTTTCGCCATTGAAATCGTACGGCGTCGTCGTTGAGTCAAGCACTTTGCCGATGAATAGAGAAGTCGCTCGCTACATCTACCCTTTATAAAGAGCGTGTACATTTGAAACAAAAAGCTCAGTTGGCATAAGAGAAGAAGCTCGTCGTCGGCAGCGCGAGAAGAAAGAGAAAAGCGCTGGAAAAAGAATCGCTGTTGTTGTTTTTTTCTCTTTTTTTTTCATTCATCAAGGTCCATAATGAGAGATGGCGGTAGCGGTGTCACGTTTCTCGTTAATTAATACGCGAGAACAAATCGCGTTGATGAGAAAATACGCGCGGAAAGCAAAGGGCTACGTCTAAAGACGTGGGTTGAATTCGACGCTGGCATAACGCATGCTACCCTTTTTAGTCGTTCGCCGCGCAAATTTTACGGATTAATTAATACGGATTTTCGCTGGCGCGCGTTTCTTACGGCGCGTATACGTAATACGTATACGTGTAACGTGTAATTAACGACGACGATTACTATATTCGTAAACAGTACGTGAAAATGAGAACAAATGAGAAGAGCGAAGTGGCGAAAGAAGAGATAAAAAGACTCAAAATGAGCGTATGTTGCTGGACTATTTGATTTTGATTATTATTATTTTCTATGCGTAGCGTAGGTTAATAAGTGTACATACTCGGACGTCGCGAGCGTACCGAATCGCTTTTCATTTCTGTCGGCGTGTCGGCGTCGCGTCGCGTCGTACATGTATTTTTACATTGGGACGCGTTCACGCGACACGTCTTTTTTTCGCTCGAATTAAAAAGAAATTTCGTTCATCGGAAGTGGCCGCGTTGCGGCCGTTGGTTGAAAAATGGTGGCGTTCCGTCGGGCCCATAAGTCATAAAAATACGAACACGCTGATGACGTGTACGCCGCCGGTCGTTCGCGTCGTCGTTTTATTATACCCGTACAAACATTCGGCATTCCGGCACCGACAATTTCCGTTCGGATTAGAAATAAAGTACACGAAAAAAATACCATTTTCAGGCCAAACGCCAGAAACCGCGCTCCCGAACTGGGACTCTCTGGCAAATATTTTGGCCCACACACGCTCCCCGATCTCGACGTTCATCGGTGATTTGGAGTTTCGGTTGCGTAGCGACGACGCTCGTATTGAAACGCTACACTACCGGGTGGCCGATTGTTCGTGCCCCCGGGTAAATTAATTTTTTACGGTTTTATTGTAAAAATGGCTGCAATAGCCTGAACAATGTTGAATTGGACATCCCGTTTTCTTCAATAAAAAATCAAATTTGCTCGTATCAATTCGCTTGCAAGTTGAAAAATTGCAATTTATCGATGCTTTTAGAAATTAATTACAATTTTATTTGATTAATTAAGGAAGAAAATGATGTCCAATTTAACATTGTGCAAGCCACCGCAGCCTTTCTTGTTATAAAACCGAAAAAAAAGTAATTCATTTCCACGGGGGGGGGGCACCATCAATCGATCACCTGGTACCTTATAGCATCTTCCCGGCGGCGCGCCAAAATTATTTTATTGGTTCATTAGGGGGTTTGGAACGCGTAGAATCCAAAACTGGTGTACATTTTGAGCTAATCCCTCCTACCTCTCCAGTGGAGTGGAAAAATAATGAAAAATTCAATATTTTAATACAAAACTGGTGTAGAGGGGTTTTGCAACGCGTAGAATTCAAATCTCATGTCGGTGGGGGGATGAAAAATTGAAAAATTGTTTAAAAAGAACAAAGATTTTCATCGTTTTTGATGATTTTGTGTTTCATTGTGAAAACAAAGGTTGATTTTTCCCAAAAAATAGCGTTTTGTTGCAAAATGTACCGCCGCAGCAGTAAACTACATACTTCAATTTTTTTTTTTTTTTTTTAAATTTTCGCCATGCACAGCAACTGAGGCTTGAGGCGATTTTTGAAGGGGTTGTTTAGAGGAGGGGTTTCAAGCCCGTTGCCGA
>QBDW01006830.1:0-10538 GCA_003261595.1 Maconellicoccus hirsutus
TTTGTTACTATCAGGAGTAAAATTAGTTATCAGTTTTCTCTGTTTACATTATTTTGCTCTTGGAGTATACTCCTTTTGCGAAAAGAATACATCTACTAACGAGGAGGTACCCATGAGATGCCGATCAGCGCAATCATACACTTATGGTTGCGAAATTTTCAAAATTTACTAGCAATTTTCGAATTAAAATACAGAATTTTAATTTCTGACTCCTAGCGGTTTATTATTGAACTTACAAAGAGGTACCTCACATTAGCGCTCCAACAGATTCTTGACACTGACAGTCCCAATAGTATAAATAGTATAGACATAGGTAGACGACACGATTCGATGTCATTTTATTAGTACGCCAAAACATCGGTATTGCAACGCCATTTTGACAATACGTTATTCTATCGTTACGACTAATAATTACCGGTAATGAAACAAAAACATCGGTGCATTAAAAAGTCGGTACGATTCAATTCAAATTTTAAGTACTCCAACGACCAACGCTGTAATCCAACCTTAAGGCTATACTTCACAGTCTTATCAGTGTTTACATTTTGTGTGCAATTTTTGGTCTGAGGTACTTCACTTTACTCCGGGTTTTCTCCGGAAATATTGCATCGATTTCGTTAATTTTTTTTTCAAACGAGAGGTAATCCACTCGAGAGTGCGGCATAATTGTTCTTTTTTCGATTTATGTACTGACAAGTGAGTAATATCAGAATTAGTGCGATTGAACTATTACGCATTATCTAAAGCTTTTTTTGAAAAAACCTTTAGTATTGCCGCACTCCTATAGTAATTTTAAACGGATTCGTAAAAAAAATTTTCAAAAAAATTGAAGATTTACGAAGAAAAACCGGAGTAAAGTTTAGACAGGAGCGGGTCGGGGGACATAAGTTTGACCGAATTCGTTCTTTTCATGCGATGCGTTAGATGCACGAATGAGAGGAACTTTGATCAAATCATTACGGTCGTTTTTACTGTGAAGTATAGCCTTAACCTAACTGTAATCCTTGAATCCGTGACGTACTGTCACAGATCATACATAAGTAATGTTATTTTCACAATAACCTGAGTCTTCTTGAGGGTCATTCGCCATAGTCAATGCATAATGCAATGCAAAAACGTCCGTAAATCCGTAATCCCAATTCAGAAAAAAAAATTCAACTGTGGGTACGGTACCTAGTTAGTACCTACAACTACTGATTGACGATACGACGATACGATAGAGAGACTTTTATTTTTAAAGATGAAAACGTAAACGAGGAACAACGAAAAAAATTCTGTATATGTAAAACATGGAGAATTGGATACTAAAATTTGATATAAGTTTGACTAAAAGGTGAATATAATCAGTTGTACGATCACAAATTCACAATAATGAATTACATGTTCACTGAAGTTGGTGGCAACATTCTACAAGGCAACTAGCGAAAATTAACGAATAATGCACGTATACAGCGTTTAACCAATGAAAAATGTTGTTTCACTTATTGTCGAATTCTTGATTTTTGGTTACGTTAGATGCCTATGTGAGTGAAAAAGAGAGAGTAATAACATTTATCGGTGGCCTCAAAATTCTTTCAATTTTAATTTATTATTTTTTTAAATTTTTTATCTGGTTTTCGTTGAATTGTTAATATTATTGTGTTTTCAATTTTGTGATTATTCCCTTCATTCTTTTGAAAGAAAAACGTATTGATTAGCTTTATTGTAGTGCGTATTATCAGCTGCGCAACAATAATTTGTTTAATATTTGCAATTTTGTATTTATTTTTTTTATTACTTCCTCTACGAAGGAAGTCTTTTTCAAGGTATGCATTACAATTTTGTTTGACGCTGCAAGTGCAATGTTTTTTCAATTTGGATCATTCGTTATGAATATGAACTCTGTATGTTTTTGTCGTCAAACTAATATAAGTAAATTTCGTCGACGTAGGCTATGCCTCTTCTGCCTAATCTCGATATTGTCTTTTCGCGATGTGACTTATTTCTCTTGTTGATCTTCATCATTATTAATCGTAAAATAATACGTTTAATGTATCGTGGCAATGCATCTTCGAGTGTTCCAAAAGTTCTACTGCTGGACGTTGTTTCGTCGCGCGAAAATGGAGTTCTCTGATTTGTTGCATTACATTTTGTTCAGAATTCATTCCAATTACGTGATATATCGTACTTTTGCGTTCTCGTGAATTTTTAATGATAAGATCACCGCATTTATCGGGTGCGTTGTGTTGGAGCAAGCAGCGTGTACTAAGTACGTATGTACGTACACGTACGTCTATCTATGTACGTAAATCTTCTGCAGTTTGAATCTAACTGTGTGAAAATTTGAAAAAGCAAAATTACTTTATCGAGGTAGTCGTGCTGTTTGCTGTCCATAAACGAATGATCCAACGAGGTTACGAACTGATTGCTATCAGTGTTTGACTTAAATGACATTTTTTCGTCTTTCAATTATTTTCTTCCGTGAGTTGTGCAGATATTTTTCTTGTTTTTGTTTTCTGTGATTACAGAAGCATTATGTCGATGTTAAATCAAGGCGGTGAAGAACCAGTCGAATGTCCATTATGTATGGAACCTTTAGAAGTAGACGATTTAAATTTCTTTCCTTGCACTTGTGGATATCAGGTTTGATTGCAACGTACAGAATATAACTAAGTTATACCTTGTTCGATCGTCTGCAACCACTTGTGCGAACACGTTGCAGATTTGTCGATTTTGTTGGCATCGCATTCGCACAGATGAAAATGGCCTATGTCCGGCGTGTAGGAAAGCTTATCCCGAAGATCCTGCTGATTTTAAACCTTTATCGAAAGAGGATTTCGCCAGAATTAAAGCTGAAAAACGTCAAAAAAATCAACAGAAAAAACAGAAAATCACAGAGAATAGAAAAAGTTTAGGAAACGTTAGAGTAGTACAAAGAAATTTAGTTTTTGTGTTGGGTCTACCGACAAGATTAGCTGATGCCGAAGTAAGTCTGCGTAGCGTTGCTCGATTGTAGCGGTGGTTGCAGCTACAGAAGCAGCGGTGCCGAACTACCGATGTTAGCGACGATAGGCGTATTTGTATCTGTTGACTATTTATATTTTTTCTCAGGTATTGAAAAGGCACGAGTATTTCGGTAAATTTGGTAAAATTTTAAAAGTTGTCGTTAATCAGAGTACATCATACGCCGGTAATCAGGTACGCAGCGCTCCTTTATGTTATAATTACGTTTGCGTACCGTTTAATTACGACCGCGTCCTCTCGTAGGGTCCATGCGCCAGTGCCTACGTCACGTATTCCCGATCAGAAGACGCTCTTAGAGCAATCCAGGCGGTGAATAACATTTCTGTGGATGGACGCGTGATCAAAACATCGCTTGGCACTACAAAGTATTGTTCGCATTTTATGAAGAATCAGCCTTGTCCTAAAACCGATTGCATGTATCTACACGAGATGGGTGAATTTGCGAGTGCTCGATTAAATACTCAACCTTGTACTTCTACTCACGCTGAAATTTTATTACTATCTCAGGTGACCCGGAAGCTAGTTTTACTAAAGAAGAAATGCAGCTTGGGAAACATCAAGAATTCGAGAAAAAATTGCACGAGCATTTAATAAATAGCTCTCAGCAACCCGCACAAACGCAACAAATTCAACAGATTAGGTGCGCAATGCTGTTGCTTACTGTATGACTTACCGCCGGCTTTTGTGGTGTGATCTAATTTTGATAATTGCAGAAAACCGACACCATCTCCCCCCACTGTGCAGTCATCCTCCGTCGGCATGCATCAATACTCGTCGCCTTCTAGTTCTCCAAATCTTCAAAATATTTTGTCTAGTACGCCACCGTCAAATACTGGCACTCGAAACTCGCCTACAGCCCTCATATCAGATTTAACGACGTTATACAATGCGACAACCGCGTCAGTCGACTCGGAAACTGAGGCGGAAATGGCGACAGTCGCAGCGGCCATATCCACAATGCCAGAGATAACGTCTGCGCTTCAACAACAAACGACAAACATCGCCTTGGCGGTTTCGCCCAAAGAACACTGGCCTTCTTTAAGGTCGTATTCGCCCGAAAATTCAGGTACGACTCGGACGTCCGACGTCTGTTGATATCGCTATGCGATATTAGCGAGTTTGTTACTTGTCGTGATCTTTGGACGCATTCGTTCGTTTGTTCGGATAGAGAAATGAAGGGTCTGTCTCTGTAGCTTGTATTCGAAATCAAACCAGTTTTCGTTTTTTTTATTGGATGTACATAAACGTATGACGAGTATATAACGAAACGTTAGTTGAAAATTTTAACAGAGAGAATCTTACTCGAAGGGTCGTCGAATTTTTTTTCCAAACGCTTGAACGTAAAACTGGAACTTTTCAATAATGGTGCTTAATTTAATTTCTCTTTGAAAAATTAACGGAAAACGAGTAATCATTTGAGCTCTCGCTTCGCAAGCTGCCTTTTCGGTTTAATGATTGAATGATTATCGTGTAAAAGTACTCGGTCAACTTTGTTTTTACTTTTATTTTTATTTTTCAAACATTTCATAGGCTACGTGGAATCGGCCACCGATGGTAAAGACGGAAACACGTGCGCTTTATCCTCTGACAATTCGGATAGCACGGAAAACATTTCGGATACGAGCGCAAGAAAACATAACCCGAAACATAGTAAAAAAAGATACACGCAGTCCAATGAACGGTTTGTACATATTTCTGTTGCGGATAATTTGAAGATGTCAACGCGATGTTTTTACGTAATTTCCACCCACGTTTACGTTATTTCGCTCGTAGAAAGCTGGTAGAACTCGACGTAGCGTTATATTCAACTGCACCAGCGACCTCCGATTCATCAGAAACACATGCTCCCGATGTACCGCCTTCGGTGAACGTTGAGGAACGCTGTAATCCAGAAATTGCTCAATATAACATTTGTTTGGGTAGGCTCTAAGAGATTTCACATTACTCGTATTATTTTTGCTCAATATCGAACTCTGGGCGCAATGTGCCTACTGCCTACGTATACTTACCATATTTCCAACACGTTACATTAAAATTTTCGTATTATTTTCCTTAGAAAATTCTGAAACGCGAAATTTTCAAAATAACGATGAACATAGCCAACACAACACATGTACGTCGTATTCGATTGCTTCGAGAATGTTCGATAATGGTAGCTCCTTTTTTTCATCCAATGCGAGTAAAACGTCCGACCTTGCGATTGGGAATGCGAATACGAATACGAATACGAATACGAATACAAATAAAAGAAATAGTATGTATTAACTGTTGATAACTTAACCGACCAAAAGACAGAAAGAAATTTATGTATGTATTCGGCTTCGAGGGAAATCGCATTACGAGTAATTTATTATTTTTACGATGGTGGCGGACGTAAATTTCTCTGAATTTTGTATATGCTACGTACTTACTGCGGCGCGTAGTGCTAGCATATAATCATATTGTGTACTCCTTATACCTAATATCGTATATACCATCTAGTACGTACTTTGTATCTGCACGCTACGTGTAGTACATACCACATACATCATTGTAAACATTGTGCTGCGATATTTCAACAAAAACGTTTGATTGCCTCTTCCTCTCTTCTAACCGAAGGTAAACGCTAAACGAGACGACATTTTTGTGTAAATACTAGATTTGAAGAAGTAAAAGTAAAAAGATAGTCTGTACCAATTTACATATTATACTGTACATGGGTAACACTTACGTGCATAAGTGATACCTCGTGTACTCATTCAACTACGTAGAGCTACCGCTTACCGCTCACCATCTATTGTCAAGCGTCTGTTACTCTATTTATCATACCCATGTCGGCGCGTAGTGATTGTGCGATGTTGATAAACTCAAGGTTAGTATTTTTTTTGATTTAACAGCTTCGCAAAACGAATGGTTACTCAATGGAGAACCTCACATGCCGGACGTGTTACCACCTGTACATTCTTCGGAAGATTGGCAAGCAGCTTTCGGTTTTGGCACCGAACATATTGGCCAAATAGCCCACGACTCTGTGAGCAACCATTTTATGAGTTTATTTTATTACAGAACTTCGGTATAGTAATCGGTCTGATGTTTTAGGTCTATCGAAACGACGACGATTTAGGTTTTGATCCGTTTACTGAAACACAAAAAGCCTTAGCAGAGATGATTGAAAATGAAAAACAAACTTGCGGATACTACTATCACAACAATAATAGTTTAAATTTAAATATGAATAATAATAATAATAATAATAATAATAGTAATAGTAATAGTAATGGTAGTAGTAGTAGTGGTAACAATAACAATAGTAATACGATGAACAGTAGTAGTAATAATAACCACCACAACAACAACAGCAGCAGCTGCGGCAATAATAATAATAATAATAATAATAATAACGGTAACAATAATAATAGTTGTAGTAGTGGTGGTAATAGTAATAACAATAGTAACAGTAACAACAACAGCGGCAACAACAACAACAACAACAACAGCAGCAGCAGTAACGTTTATCATAAAAAATTTATTGCACTTCAACAGAATAATAGGTAACGTTGTTTTTTTATGGAACTCAATCGTCCTAGAATGTGAATTGTGATCATTTATTTTTGTTTATTCATTGCGATAGGTTAGCCGCAAACTGTACAAAATTATTAGACGAATTACGTATAGGTAATATTCCTCCCAGAACGCATATACCTCCTCCTGGTTTTTCGAACTCTGCAAATCATATGAATGCATTTGGATTGGGCATTCCACGCACAGGTAGTTACGTCGAGTACTTGTCTTGGAAAGTACCCCGCTACTTCCTGATTCTTATTTGTGAATTTTTTTTGACAGGTAACAAAATTTTGCCGTTTACGCAACAAACCTTAACAGCCTTCCAACAACATACCGCTCCAACGAGTAAGATTTAGGCTACTTTATTTTTGTTATACTGCATAATTACATATGTAGACCAAGCTTCTGGGTGGCCAAGTAATTTTCTCACGGTCGTTGGCGAACTCTTCGATACAATGCAAAATTCTTAGCACGCAATACCACGTTACTTGGCCTCCCAGTAAAAATTTTATTTTGACGGCGCACGCATATTTATAGTGTTTTGCAAAGAAGGGGATAGGTTACCGTATGCCTTTTTGTAAAACGCTATTCATATGCATGCGTACATTAATAATTGTGTAATACGTTTTTTCTTATCGTTTTCAACAGCTTGGGATTGGCCGTCGATAGACCCGGCTATTGTTAGTGCAACCGCGCAACATTGTGATTTATATGCTACTCAACCACCTCCTGGTTTTACGTTAACTCCTACAATAGATAGTAAATACATATTCAATAATTATATCTAAACTGATTTTGGCACCAATTTTTCCTTTTTTCTCTTTTTTGTTCGATACGTTTAAATAATGAATCATTACGGGAGATGAATGACAGTTTTAAAGTGATAGTTTTTCTACGAACGCTTGAAACGGTCGTGAAATTCCGATGTCCGCCGTTCACTTTCCTTATTTGTTTCGAATGCGCTCGATTCGAAAATTCGCAGTTGTAATGCGTCTATTGTTATATTCTTTCGTCGAATCGTAACAGTCTCTTCTTTTAAAATCATTACCGTTGTCTGACGGATCTTTGTCGAAGAATTAAAAAGTTCTATACCGGTAATCAGTCGGATTCTCAATTCTTTTGAAATTCACCTTCTGAATTAAAATGAAGACCGAATTAAATATTTGCATCATAAACATGATTTTATAGGCTCAAAAGCAAATTTTCTTTATTCGCAATAATCTACAGTTGTCGTGAGAAGGTACTACCGAATATTTCGTATTATTATTATTTAAATATTTACGCATATGTCTACGAACAGTATGCTATACTTTTATGGTGCAATTATTTAGTGTTACTATTTTTATGTATTTAATTTTCTTCCTGAAATCTAAATATATAAACCTATTTGTCGCATTTCGATTTTTGATCATTTTATTCGTTTCACACTTTTGAAAAGAATGAAGTTAACTTTACGTAAAGTACGAGTATATCATTGTAAGTTGAACATTGAAATTGTGAAAATAGAAGCGCGACTGTAAAATCGGTAACAATGAAAAGTCAGCTCAGTACTTGAGAAATAATTAATTTACTCGTTATTACATGCAATCGACATACGTTTGTTAGTAGTAATTATTCTATTTAGCCATTAATATGCTGCAGATTGCAACACCGAAACTGATCGCAGTCACACTTCAACAGGTTGAAATGAAGTAATGAAAAATTTTTACGGTTACTAGCTCCGAAACAGCCAAAATTTTCTTCTACGCATTTCTTCAAATAAAGAACATAGTTTTGTGGCAGCGCAAGCACGAGATGCGAAATACAAGTAGAAATGTTTCGTCGCAATTGTTATCTATTCATTATGTATGCAAGTGTGCGTTGATAATGACACGAACGGTTGACTACCAGGAGTGACCAGGCTCAAGTCCAGATTCGTTTTTACAAACTGCATACGGGTGAGTTGAACGGCGACCATTGAGAAATCTTCTGATTTAAGTTAACGCGTACTTAGGCAAATACACATGAACCGTTTATTCTTAATAGTTTTGTCTCGCCAAATGCGGATTGAATTGAGAATTGTATCTTTGGGAATATTTCTGCATTGACCTTTCCTCATCATTATTTGCACTGGCGGAATCTGTCCCTTTGATTTGTAGCAATACTTTTTTGATTCTTTCTTTTTCATTCATCTCTCTTTTCAAACGTTTTTCGCGTAACAACGCCAATTTCCGATCTTTCTCACTTTTTTTTGTCAGTTTACTACATGACGAAACGTCACATTTTCGGTGTTCCTTTGACACGCTATCGAATTTCTTTCTATCCGCAACGACGCGTCTTTTTCGCAATATCGACTCCATTTTCATCAAGGGATCCATCATTGATTTAGATTTTTCATCTTCGATGGTACCATCTTCCACCAGATGAGGCAATTCGTTTCGTGGCTTATTATACCAAGATACTCGACCATCCTTTTCGTTTGTGTTTTGGCCTAAATACGTCAAGTACCCTATTTGTTTTTCATATTTTTCTTTCTCTTCTTTCATTTCACTTTCGTGATCTTCATTTTTCGATGTAACCTCAATACCGTCGAATAGGTTTATGTGACACTTGGACTCATCCGCACCAGAAGTCGTTATTAGATTACTCTTTTGGGATGATTTAGCTCGCATAATTTGTAATTTAGCTTCCTGTTCCTATTGCAATAATACATTACACATATAATCGTATGAATAATGAGAAAAATCCGGTCAATTTTTGATTGGTACACTGTATACACCTGACGAGTACTACTTGTACTTACCGCAATTCGCTTTCGTCTTTTTTTTTCTTTTTCTTCGTTCGCTGCCAAAAGCTCATCTTTTCTAACTCTGGCGATATTCTCTCGATTGCGAACATGCCACCTACAATAGCAAATTAAGTATCCGCCGATGTATGATGAAGGGCGGCAGAACAACATATACAAATAAATTCCAATTCTACGATGAAACATTTATATTTCCAACTTTAAGAGAGCAAATACGTACCTTTTTTTTGGTAAAATATTCATATTAAACGATACACAAATGGCTCAATTCCAGTTATGCTATGTCTTCAATACAGAATTGCTGCGATTTTGAATTCATTAACAAGAGCTCGAAGCAAACCGTAGGATTCCACTGTTTTTCTCGTCGATCGTTAACTCGTCGTGTAACAAAATTTACAACAAACGCAATTAAGCAATTGAGCAATAATCAATTAACGGCCAATGCCCACTAGTTCACTGCTCAAGACACAAGATCAACAAATTTTAAAAGCTATGTTATTACTTACTCAATATATAGTCACCATTAGTAGAAGACTGAAGATGACGAGATGCTTATTAATTATAATTATAGATAGTGAAATAATAATTTATTCACTTATATACGTATTATGCACGTATTATGTACAATTTGTTGAATTTGTACATCAATTCAATTATGTGATAAGGACTTGGACAATCTGCTGTAGCCTTTTCGCTTTACTCCTTGCTCCGAGTAAAAATGCACAAAAGGGGAAATGATATACTACGCTAAAAGAGCTGCGTGTTATTTCAGTAAACTGAGCCAGATAAAAATACGATATGTGACGTCATATAATGTTTGTTAATTGGAGTGCCAGTCAACAGCCCACCTCGGCATTAGCCCACCGCGACAAAAGCCCACCCAAACCGCGTCAAATTCCCACTCGCAAAAATGATAGCGTCATCTGCCCACTGCGTCAAAATCCCACCCTATGTAAACAAACCGCAATCACGGAAATAGATCTACTAAGCAATTATTTTGCTCTCGAAGTATACTCCTTTTGCGAAAAGAATACACCTACTATAGTATTTCCCACTTGAGAAAGGACCGAAACACTTCTGCAAAACTCGCAAGTTAAACGTTACGCGGCCGAGTATTTTAATTTTTATAAACTGACGCACTGAATTCTTAAGGCGCGTTACCACCAAAACAGTAACCTGTGTACACGATATTTCGTTACTCTATAAC
>QBDW01006832.1:0-38648 GCA_003261595.1 Maconellicoccus hirsutus
AATACTACATGCGTCTGTGTGAGTTATCAAAGATGAACGGCGACAACGGCGAATGAACTTCTCGCGTGTCTTTTTATCGCCGCACACGCCGAATACCGCAAAATGCCTGATTCATTGACGGCTCGCAGGCACCGTAAAGAACACAATACCACGTACTCTTCCCTTACGGCGCGGCGCGAAGTTGATACAAAAAAGCACAAAAGTTGATTTATTCGACCAGACTGAGGATGTTATGAAAACGCGTTCGTCGTATTCATCATATTTACACGGCTCGTAAATAACTCTTTCAAAATCGGCTTTCAACTAGCGAAAGCTGGTCGTTGATAAACGGCGAAAAATTACGATATCAAGTCGAAGATGTATTTATATTCGGGTACCGCGGCGGCGGCGGCGGAGGCGGCCACGATGAATCACACGTCAAATTATGAATTAAAAAGACGTAGCCCGACGTTGCCCAACGTAAATATTTTCTCGTTAACCGTGTACACAATCTGCACACTCGGTCGTGGCGATTTTAAAAACAATCCGAGGTCTTTCTCTTCCTCCTCGAACGGCACCGTTTGATAGCAACGTATGAAATCTTAATCGAAGGGATGCGCAGAAAATCGCTAACTTGTTCGTTTGCGCTGTCAACTCGCTACTTTCAACCTCAAACGTTCAATGACGTTCATTGGCCTTCGAGTAAATTCGTAATTTTCTTTAGCAAAAAAAAAAAAAAAAAAAAAAACGATTTGTTAAACCGTCAAATCTCGAATGAAAATCCCCAAAGCGTATACAATTTTCGTACATACAGAGTACGTGGAATAATCGTACGAACGAGTACGTGAAAAAGAAGCCAGCAAAGGTTCATTTTCATAGGTATCATCTCTCAATAAAGCTGAGAATTGTTATCTGAATGCTATCGCGAGGAAACCCCCATAATGCGATACCTTTGGCTTGGCGTGTTGCGCCACATTACTCGTAGGTCACTTACATCGGCGCACGCCACGTCGACATGATTTATTGAGGCCAACATTCCAGATGAGGAGTCTCGTGCGAAGTAAAAATATTTTCCATCGTATAGTTCGATGGAATCGAACAATAAGGTACGACACACACCTACCCAGAATGCATATTTTATAAAACGGAGCAAAAGCATAGTATATTTCAGAATGGAGAAGCATTTCACCAACAATAAAGTACCTTACCTATGTACGAGTATGTATTAATGTATGTATATGAATGTCGATATCTTATCAGAGCTTTAACCCAGCAAAAAAAAATATCTCGTATCTCGTGCGGTATCGTTTATTTTCGTAGGGCGAACTTGTGTGTGTAATGTATAAAAAAAACTTAGCCACCCTCGATTGGATACCCTTTTTTGAGTTTTAAACGCGAAAAACGACGATTTTTACAAAAGTATCCTACTTTGAGAGGTCATAGCTCCACTTGGGGGTGACCTAGCGGGCTAAAAATTCACATGGGACGGTTTCAACTCAAACCCTACCACATACTAAAATTTCAGCCAAATCGAAGACCCCCGAATTTTTTCGGCTCACCCTAATTACCTAATACATTACATACCCATAGCCAGGGATTTTTTATGGGAGAACACGGTAGGGGACACCGCACAGTAGGACATTTACATACACCTACAATTACACGTAAACGCGAAAGTTTTGCAACGAAAAGCACCTCCGCTGGGCTCGCAGTCGCACCCGACTGGCGACTACCCGTATATGAATCAGCGATTATGGACTAAAATAAGCACGACAAACGGTTCATGCAGTTAGTCGCGTAATTCGCGTCGTACGTTATTTAGCTCAAGTTTAAATCGCTCTATTTAAAAATGGCAACCTTACAGATTTGATTGTTCGATGCAATCATAACACACGAGCTGAATGGAAAACGTACAAAATGTCGGAAACGAATGATTTGTTACCTCTTTTACATGTTTACGTTGAACTCTTTATCTTTAATGACGCATACAAAGCGATCGTTATTTACTTTAAGAACGCAAGTAAAGCTATTTTCCGTATTATCGTTTTGATCGAGAAAATACCTTGCTCGCGAAAACAACGGAGTCTTTAATATTTGGAATCTTTTCAAAAGCACGAGTATGAGTAAGTTTGAAATAGTTCTGCAATATTCGGGCAGTACATACGGTATACCTACTTACCTACCAACTATCACTTACCGCACCGGAGCAGTGGGGGGGGGGAGTAAGGATCTAACCAGAGGGCGACTGTATGTAGGTAATAGGCAGTTAACTAATTCATTATCCAATTATAATGAAATGTTTCTTTTCAAATGTACTATTTATGTTATAATACCATTTTAATTGCAAAAGAAACAAGTAGGTAAGGTACCAGGTACATTTAAGTCGTTCACTATAGGAAATACCGATAATTTGAATTCTTCGACCTCTTTTATCGCGAAAAATTCGCCAAATAAACCGTAATAAACTAAAATAATTTTACTTGTTCGTAAATCGTAATAATAGCGAAAAAAGTAAAATATAAATAAGTACGTAGATAAGGTAGGTAAGGTACTTGGCGAAAAATGCGACATTAGTAAAAATCAATTTCTTTTAATAGCATATTTTAAGCCAATTAAAACTCCGCGCACAATGAAATTTGCAAAAATCTTTCCAACAAGGTTGTAATTCTCGATGTCGTTGCGCTTTGTCAAAAAGACGTTCTTCAACATTCGACCTATTCAAGGGCTTTTCAAAAGTTCGTTCTTCTCCCACATCCTTTCTTCATTCACGACAATTACAGGCTTAGCTAAGTTCAAATTACGGTCAGAGTATGTATATTTTCTGCGAGAGATGGCCCGCATCTTTGACGTCGACTGTTGTTTAAAATTAAAATAAATATAAACGCAACGTGACTGCAATTTTACGACGATAATCGTAAACTTGTATGCACGTTTTTAAAACTACGATTCTGATCAACTAATTCCGCGTTTGGTAATTCGTATTGGTTGTGAATAAAAATAAATTAGCGTATTTCGACGCATTTTTGCAAATCGATTAATTTCACAAATATGAGAAACGCGAATGCAACACGAGTCATTGTATCGATGACGCGATGTTGAAGTACTACGAGTACAACGTTACCGAATTTCAGATAAGTTATTTGATTTCGATAGAAATTAAACTACTCATTTACGAAAACCATTTACGGTAGGTACCTCTACCTATAATGGGTTCTTGAAGTTGAAATCAACTACTGCCCGAAATACGAAAAAATCGTCAAATTTTCTAATTAACGGTTCATTTACTCAATTTACTCGTGTTGGCGATCTTGTTCGGTTAAGATAAAATATGGACACTTCTAAAACATACTTTCCCTTACTAAATTTCCGAGTATCTAGACATCTCACCTTCCTTTCGCGCCGAAAACCAAAATATTTACATCTGCGGAGCTTCACAGATCTTGAAAAACCTCATCAATGGCAGAAAATTGCGCTTCGAATAGTTCGCCGAGTCACGTAGCACGAACACCAGCCCTTCGTCTAGGAAAAAATTCACGTTCGTAAAGACACCTCGATTTCAAAAATACAAATTCCTTTCACGCTCATCTTCCGTATTGCTTTGAAGAGAATATCACCTAAAATAACACACCATGTTCTACACGGTCGAGTAATTTACAAATATCCGCGCTAATTAGTCTAGCCAATTTTAAAATATAAATTGACAATTTTACACGCAACGCGACGTATAATAAATCGTCGTAAAATACCGTTGTTTTTTCACGCTCCCAGCCCAAAGACCGAAGACCGAAGAGGGCGCCAGAGAAGATGGGCCGCGAAGAAATTTCATTTTCTATAATTCACTCCCCGACCTTAACGTTGTTAACTCGTATGTTTACACATCGCGAAAACATGCAAATTTACACAAAGAAAAAAAAGGACAGCGACGGCGGCGTAGTATTTGTTAAAATTATAAGATAACGGCGCCATCTGTCTTTCCGCTTCAAGGATAAAATTGCCCGTTATTAATTTAGCAGCTGAAAATTTATACGAATAATTTTTTTAGTTCGATGCACCGAGCGTTAATTAAATCGATTTTAAATGAAATTCCTCGGTTTGTTTTAAATTTAGCCCAAATTACTGCAGTACACTTATTTGTTGTCATTACACAATATTAATCATATTCGCGGAATATTTATTTCCATTTTATAATTAGAATGTGACAAACGGATGCAAATATTTTTACAAGCATTTTATTATTTTAATAAAAAAATTTTTCGGGGGTGTGGTACTTAAATGCGTGGACGCGAGAACTCGTTAAATCGTATTGTAAATTTTTTTTATCCGCGTAAACGAATATTTTCGACGACGAAATACGTAGAATTAACTTACGCCGAATTTTAATTTCCATATGTTACGCGTTATTCGGCGACAAAAATTTTTACGATTGAAATTCTTCGAAACAAAATCTCCGATTGTCCCTGCGACGCTTATCGTAATGAAATTTTATGAAAAATTCAACTCGATTTTTGCATCGGAAAGAACAAACTCGAGACGGCCTTTATTTCTGATTTCGTTGCGATAACAATGTAGTGACGCAGGTGAAAGTACGGTCAAGGAGATGACTCTTGTGGGAGGATGACGTACGAAGGGGTTTCTTTCTACAAAGTCCAATTAAAAATGAAATTTATGCATTCATTCATGCTGTTTTCGCTTTCTGGTCGTATCAACGCGTAATCATTACGTGACGACAGTAAACAAGCCGCCAATTTTTTTTTCCTACGAATGAATCCGCCTTCTGATAAAAAAAAGTACGCTAAGTATATTTGGAGGATTCCTCATTTCCGCCGTTTAATTTCAGACTCGTGTGAAAATCGTAGTAAAAATTTTTCATAGAAAGAAAAATTTACTCGAATTTTATAAAACTATTCCCAGAACTGATGAATTTCAAAAATGTTACGTCGATGAAGAAAAGTCCCTCAATAACGGTGTGAAACAAGCCAAAAAATGACAAAACGACAGCTTAGCTCCTGGAAGCTACGTTTCGGTAATTTTGACAAAATCAAATAGCAAAACGATCCGTTCGGCCGTTGCAGCATTTCAAAGCCTTCCTAAACACCGTTTTTTTCCCGATTAAAAAGTTCGTCGAGAACATAATTTTAATTTAAATGTAGAATTTCCTCATCAATCGGTGCTCGGTATGCTTTTTGATAAAAACAAAAGTCTTCTTCGTATAGTACAGCCGCAAACTAGAAGTAAACTGAAATTCGTGAAAGAAGCATGAATTTTGGTATGATGAATATTGATACAAAAACAAAATTTTTGAGACCAGGAGCCATTCGGACTACCCTCTTGCTCCCCTCCTGTGGAACTATGAATTTTTGAAATTGGCTAGAAAATTTTTATACCGATGAAATTTCAATATTTTGGTGTTTATCAATAAGTACTCGTTAGTACTACATTCTTTCATAATGAGATTGCATTTTTCGTATCATCCCTCTTCAGAGGGCGCCGACCCCTAAAACGTGGAGCCAAAAAAATCGTGCCTCAAGGTTCTTATTTCACTTAAAGAAAATATGTGAAACGCACATGTTAGTGCTATAGATCATTTTTCCATTCGACCCCTTTTACCCCCCGCCCCCAGACACCCTAAGATGAAACATAAAGTGATCCAATGTAAAAAAAACACCAAACGCAAATGTCGGTTTTGTGAATTCTAATATAAAGCCGAAAATTTTCATATCAAGAGGCATTCGTGCTCTCCTCTTTCTCACCCCCTGCAGGGATACGAATTTGAAAAATGGTTTCAAGATTTTTCTTGCCGGTGAAATTTCAATATATATTTTGGTGTCTAGCAAGGGAACCGCCGCAGGTGTTAATTTCCGATTTTAACGAAACCCGGATATTTGGAAAGAGGACATCCAAGAACCCCTAACCCGAATTTTCACCTGCTATAGTTGATTTTTTGATTTTTGGCGCCCCCCCCTCCCTACATCGTTATACGTTGACGTACCTATTTGTACTTCCTGTAGATATACGAGTATCTACTCGTAGACATTCTAACGATACACCACCCTGTATCCAAATACAATTTCGTTAATCGTTTTCACCATTCGCGAATTAATAGAGCGTGAAAAAGCGATAGCGATATAGGAGAAAAAAAATTACACGAGGAGGAAATAATACATCAATTAAGCGTTCCTCGCCGCAGCGCAGGTACAGAAGGGAGAAATCAGCAATTTCTGGCATATGATACCTCAATCTGCTGGTTGGCTGCCGTAGGTGGTCTGCAGTTCTGCACAAGTACACGACTACACGTGCTCGCTTCGGCAGCCGAACGCAGGCGCCAAACGTGTCCAATATCTAATAACCGTACACATACTCGTACAGTATACGGTATACACAATACCAGTTACACTTCGCAATTACTCCACTTGTTCATTTTAGTCGTATCTGTTGCAGTAGATGGTGATGAAAATTGTGCTCTGATCTTGCATCGTTAGACGTGTGTAGTGTAGTACAAGTACAATATCGAGTGTAGTGTAATAATAAATCGCAATTTTTACTCTTATCAAGTGTCGAGTAAATTTCAAATACACTTCGTAACGTTATTTTTATCGTTTTTAATTTTTGGTGAGTTATTTTCTCAATTTTTATTAATTTTACGTAAAATACCATGCTGTTAGCACATTTTAAATTTTATTTGAATTTTTTTTAAACCAAATACCAGAAAATTTTACTTACTGTTTCGAATATTTAAAAATACATTCGGCGACATTTGACGACTAAATTATTTCGCTTAAATAATCAACTAATTAGTATGGTACCTCAGTACCCATAATATTTTAATCTCTGCTCAACTAATACATATGTATAGTCAGAACTTTTTTTGTGGGGGGGGGATGTGAAGGGATACAGTGCCCCCAAAGGAAATTTTGAAAATATCGAAAATTGCCATAAAAACTATTAAAAATAAAAGAATTAGAAATGAAAAAAAAATCACTTATGCTGGTAACCTTTATAAAAACCTTTAGATTTTTTTAAATAATCAAAATTATCCAAAACACAGCCAACTGTTGATTCTTTTAAAATTCTGAAATTACATTATCAATAGAATCAACGGTTGACCAGGTATTGGTAATAAAACGCAATTCTGGAAGGGGCTAGAAATTCGAATTCAGAAATTCGTGAAAAATAGAACATTTATTCAGTAGCTAAAAACTTGACTTGAGGTTATTTTTCTACAATGAAAAAATGATTTCACCTAGATTTTTTTCACAAAACAGTGTCAAGGGGTGAAGAGTGGATACCAAAAATTATGGACTTACAATTTTTGAGAATTAGCGTCCCCCCCCCCAAAAAAAGAAGCGACTATGTATTTTATACATGAACATAACAATTCAAAGAAATACTATTTTATTTATCAAAGACAAATCATCTATTCGCATGAAATTTCATTTCATTTGAATCGCGTCCTTTTCGTCCTCCCACAACCACAAAAAAATAATCCCAGATGATCAGCTTTTTTCAAAAAATTCAAATTTTTAATTCAGACCCCGATTACATAAAAGAAATATTCACCGAGTAAATAGGTCAATCGAGCAGATTTCACGATAAAGCCCAGGTCACCCAGTAACAATTAATGTAAATTTAATTAACATTAAAAAATGGCATTATCGCGTAAAGGTCATTTATATAGTCGTAGCCTCGTAAAATTCGCAGACAGAAAAAGCAACATTGTACCGAGATTTGCTCCACGACTTGAGCACGGGGGGGGGGACCACATCAAAGAGACGTATTCTTCGGACGAAAAAATTCTTTTCATGGTCCACGAATAATTCGTGCTAATTCGAAATTAAAAACGAGGGAAAGTAAACAATAGAAAGATTATTGTATAGTTTGCTTGGTGCCGGCTTTAATCCAGCGAGCTCGTTGCGTTAATCCACGGATAATGTTCAAAATTCATCCGCAGGTCAGGGTTGCATTTATAATTAGAGCAAGATGGAATTATAAACGAGTTTCGCGTTGATTTACGCTTCCAGACGGAGGAATATTGATTAAGATCGCGACGTATGTGTAGATGAGATTTTTTTTCTCGATGATAATCAACTCTTATAGTAATTGCGATGAAGACGACGTGGGTTGCGAAGTTGGCCCATTAATTTAGATTTTTATATTCGACTCGTAAATTTTACCGACACATAGAGGCCTTTCAAAGCAGCTGGAGCATTTTAAGCGCGATCGGACGCGTCTCGAGACAAATTACGAGGCCGAAATCGCTAACTTCAAAAACATAGCAATAATTCTTCAAAAATCTGGTAATAATTTGACTTTTACGTTTTTAAATAAAAATTTCTTCAATTTAATTCTCTTCCGAATGAGATTTCTCGAAATTGCTAATAAAATTAAAATTACCTCCCTCGAAGGCGTATCCGCAGGTCGGGGTTTTTTTCCAACGTCGAGTTCAATTAACACACGCTCGACAAAACACGACGCGGCGGGAATTTCGTAATTCGATACCTGGGAATTTTTTCAACTGCGAAAATTTTCTATACCGAGTACCCGAGCCCAACGTTGATATCTTTTTACCAAAATTAACCTCATCAATCAAACTTTGACAGGCGAAATTTAAACTAAACCGAGATCCAATCGAACGCGGCTTTACCGCGAGAGAACGCGAATACGCGAGTTTTCGCGAAAAATGGTAAATTTAACCTCGCCTCAGCGATCTATGACCTCGCGATGAACTTTCTTCGCTGACAACCGCAGCTGCAGCAGCATCCATGATAGAGGTTACGAGGGAGTAATTTTTTACTATTTGAATTTTCTCGTTCGACGTCGCGGCTGAAAATGACGACGCCTTAGATGGATCGGTAGGGGGACGCGGAGAGTAGGACTCCGCGACATATATTAATTTTTGACGCGAACTTGTGGTGGCGACTGGCGACGACGTGTGCCTAAAAAATGATCTCGTTTTTGATAGCAACAAGTACACGACAGTACCTAAGCGACGTGATTACATGTAATAAAAATATTACACGTAGTATCACCGAGACGCCGCCGCTATATGGTCGGACTCGGTGGCGCCGATTCGCATTTGGCAATTACGTATAAATCTTGGCATTAAATTTTATAATTCGTCGTGTCCAACACGATCGCAATTTTTCACACTTTCATTGTTGCATTTGCGTGGAAACGCGTAGAGAAACTCGTAAAAAAGGTACAAAATATGGATGTATTTTCATCATCGGAATCCGTCGAGAGTCGTAGAACGATGCGGTGCTGAATGACATCGCGAAGTTTTTCGACCACCTGACCCCTGCCTTTGCCTCTAGTTGTGGAGATTCTTCGGCGTATTCGAGCTGTGAACTTGGATTTGGACATAGTAAAAGAGTCATCATTCTGGTTTCGCTACAATCAACGTTTATTTTAATTTTTATAGACCGTCTCACTCATCTAACGTACAATGTATGTACTCGCAAGTTAATTCGAAATAATCGAAAATCACGACCGAGGCCGATGAGACTTTCTATCGTGAAGTGTTGAGAATTTGAAGACGCTATTCGAGTAACCACTTTCATCTTACCTCGGCCTCGTAAGCGTAGGTGAAATTCGAAACAATGTTAAAAACAAGAGGAGAGGCGAGGGATAAAACCTGTCGTTAAAAAATGCCCCGGCATTTGAATGCATATCAGAAAGACCGGCCACCTTATGCAGATGCGATTGTTTGGAATTTCACCGGCTCTTTCATAGCAACGAACCGATCGGATATCATCGTATCCAAAGGTTCAACAATTCAGCACAAAAGCACGTACGTTTGGAAAAACTCTGGCAAAAAACAACGTCGAAATAGGTATTCGGCACGATACGGCGGTGGCGCTGGACCGAAGCACTCGCCCACACTTGTACGGCGGCGACGATTAAATAGATAAATAATTAGTCGGACACTTGGGCCGAGCGATTAAAGTGAAAATTAATCACTCGACTCATTTATCCATCTTCTGCACACGTTTCCTATCGACGAGATATATTGCGTTCAACGGACTACACTGTTTATACGACAAAGCGATGGTAAACAAATGGATATAGTTCTGTTGACGCGGTCAGTGGCGTATTTACGCTCGTACAACAAAACAAGGCGCGAAATGTTACGTAACAATTAACCGGTCACTTGGCCTTTGTAACCTTCTTTCGAAACAATACTCAATTAATAATATTGGTTCTCGGTAGAAGCGTTTATTTAACGACGTCTGTATTTAGCAGGTGGATGGTGGTGAAGGTGAAGCTACGAGTGTAAACATCCAGTTCTCTTAACCTTTCGGTGTCACGAAAATTTCCAAAAGATTCGCGCGTGGCGTTCTTGCGTTGGATTGTAGACAAACTTCTTTACGTATCATTGATTGTTGCGTCGTCGCCCCCACGTCGCGCGCTCCGCCCAAATAAAAGCTATAATTTATTAGATACTTAAGACAGAATTTATACCTACGTACTAAAATCATGTTAGGTTTTTTGAAATCGTTGGTTCTGGAGAACCGCTGAACGTAGAAAAAAAGCTTGAACAGTCATAAAGACAGATTTTGACGCGTAGATGTGCAGGTTTTATTAAAAAGTTGAAAAAGTTTGACGGAAATTTGAGAAAAAAATGGTCAACGTTTCGACCAATCGAGAGCCAGCACAGGTGGGAAGTCGACCTTTTTCATGTTTCATTACTTAACCACGGTTTTGGATTTTTGCATTCTATTGCCCACTGTTTGGTGAAGATAATGGTTGACGTGACGACAAACGTGACAAATGAAAATGACGCGAAGAAAACGTGACGTGACTCCTCACATGACGGGAAACAAAATGTGCTTTAAAAACAAGACAGCAGAACGTGACGCAAGACATCGACACGACATCGCGTAAAAGTAACAAAAACGTGATGCAAAAAAAACGTGACGCAAGTCTTCAATGTGACATGACCTTGACATAACGAAGTTACACGACACTTCAAATAAGTGAGACATGACTTGAATTGAAACGTGACAACGTGACGTGACACTATGGAAGCACGGATAACTTGAAAACACGACACTTCGGATATTTGATAAAATTTAAGCTGATCAAATAAGTTACAAAATGAACGATGAAGATGAGTGGAAGCAGGGAGCTGGTACCTCGATAATTATTTTTACGTGATCTTTCCATTTTGTCGGTCTGGGAACCCACCTGGTAAAAGCGACTTGAAAGGGTTGAAAGGCTATAGACAGATACGCATAAGCGATCTGCCTCAGGATCCAGATTTTGATGATATTTGGGTATTAGGTGGGCACCGTCGAGAAACGTTCATGGCCAAAATTTCAGCTTCCCCCTCTCCCCCGTTTTCGAGAAATTAATTTTTTTTTCAAAATCAGATGGGAATTTTTTCTCAAATTACAGTTGACGGAATTCATTGAAATTTTAGTACATGGTAGACCCTCATAAGGGCCTTCAATAAAAAAATCAACAACCCCACACTCCAATTTTTCCCCTTCAAACCGGCGTTTTCGACTTCATTTATTTTTTTTAAGTGTCTATATCACTCGGCAAAATTTTCAAACCTCATTTTTTCGATGTATTTTTGACCCTTAAATGTCTTATATTTATTTCAAAATTTTACCTCCCCGGGGCCGTGGTCAAAAATTGCAAAAACTGCGTGCGCGCGTTGGGTGAAACTTCCCACTACGCGGTAGCGCCTCGTTCAACTTGACGCAGCAACGCACGTAACCGTGAACGAGACGCTACAGCACAGTGGGAATTACCGATCACGCGCGCGCGCTAAAAATCGTCATGCACGTAATTTTCTTCTCAAAATGTACTGATTTTGGGTGATGGATCGTATAACATTTTTTGTTTGAAATAATTTCAAGATTATTTTGCAATTTTTTTGGAGTCCAAAAAGTCGACTTTTGTACGTTATTTTTTACCTTGTAACCTTGAAATCGAGAGTTTTTCTTTGTTACAACATTTCGTGTAAAACTCGCATTTTTTTTTCTTTTTCACCCACATAAGCGTACTTCGCAGCGAGTTGAAATTGACGAATCCGCGCAAGAAAATCGTCGAGGATTAATTAAAAGTATAATTAAAAATATTCGATTTTTCCAGATAACCTGAACTTGATAAATGAAGACGGAAACGGAGAAAAACACGACGAATTTAACTCGCGTAAGAATCGCAGTTCTGGGTAAAGTGAACGTCGGAAAATCAGGTATGATGACTAAATTTCCTCTACGGCAAATGAAAATTCTATTTCTAAATAAAACGTTTTCCCTAGCTTTAACGGTTCGGTTCCTGACACGAAGATATATCGGAGAATACCGCTCTAACACTGGTAAGTTCTAAGTTGATATTCGCGAGAATAATTTTAAAAATTTGTGTGAATAAATTAGAACACGAAGATTTTTTCAACAAATTTAATTTCATAAGCGAAATATTTAAAAACAAATAAATATTCGACGGAATTTCGAACAACCGGACCGAATAGGTTTGCCAAAAAGTTTCGGAAACTTGGGATCGCCTACAAGGTGTTTCGAAAAGATTTGTTGCTGTTGGTAAACACGGAGAAAGAAATTTTGAAAATTTTTTCAATTTTGAAAAACCAAACGTTCCGAAAATCATGATCGATGCCAAAATTCAAACAACAACATTTCACGTTTACAAGTTTTAAAATACGAGTAAGTCTTACAAGTTTGGAAAAATTGTAATTTTTTTCGAAATCTCATTTACCCTGTTTGGTAAAAAAAAAAAAACAACGGAAAGTTGCTCGTGTACTCGTCACGTAATCCGCGTAATTTAATCGATTAAAGATTAAGAACCTTTGTAATAAGCTATGACGGCAACGTCGTTTTCGCACGCTTTAAATATCGTTTAAAATTTTCGCGCTCACGTTTCACAAAAGATACTCGTCCGGGGCTTTATTAAACGGTGGAATCTTTACAACAAGGCTTCCAATTTGCTACGCCAAAGTTCAATAGCATAGATAAACTTTCGATGTAACACGTGAAAATTTGACCTTTTAAATTTGTTTTTCAATTATAGAAACATTCGCGATATATCGTAAATCTGGCCGATACGACGGATTAAAAGTTGGTTGACTTTGCTTTTTCTATTTCATAATTTTACGCATATTTCCAACGTAGTTTAAAACTATCGAAGATACGTATACACCAACGAGGATTAAACTTTCCCACACAGCGAACACGTTTCGCGGAACTTTTTTTTTTTATGAAATTCAATAAAACTTTTTTTTGGTCGGGGAAGTGCGTGATATCAAGTTTGAATTTTTCTACCTTCGAGAGCACCGCGAAGAGGTACCTCTACCTACGTGGACGAAGAACCTTCATTGGCCAAAAGTTCAAACACGAGTGAATCTTTAAGCGATTAAATTCATTTTTAGACTTGCACGGAATCTCGTTGTTGTTTTTCTAATAATAACATGCAGGGTAACGGTTCTGGCCACGGTTCGTCTGCATTTTTTCTTCGTCCCTTCTCTATCGGAATAATGGAATTTTTTTTCTTACCGGCGCGCGAATAACTTCGTACTGTATTTGTGATGTTAATTTAATCGCTCGACTGGTGTATTGTTTTTTTAGCGCCACCGCCGCGCCATTCACCTCTTATTGGTTTTTCTTTATAATCAAACTACCCTCGAGGCAATGGTTTCTTTTATAGCGAACAATGTCAATGCGAACAGAAGCGTTTGGTTGTAAGAATGTTTGGATGGTATGCGATCACGATGGTAGCACGGTCATAAGGGCATCCTACCTAGTGTCTATTGAATTTTCATTTTATTACATCCTATCGCGAAATATTTCTGAAAAAATTCACCATAATAGGTACTCTGTAGACATTAACAATTTTTTCTTCCCGGGTTTATAAAACGTTAAAATTATAATTCGGAAATTTCGTTTGTTTATTTTTTTGGAACACCCTTTGGAAAAAATGGCAGCGAAACTAACCGCGTTGGTATTTTTGTGGGAAGCTTTTCGCGTATTTTTTATTCGAGAATCGTCATTCGTTACAAGGACGACGTTAAATACTACAAAATAGTACGCAAAAAATTCCACGTTAGAATTTTCGTGACGCCCCCTCTCACCCCCTCGTTCACCGGTGAAAGGAAATATTTTTCAAACTATGCTGTACGTGGCGTCGTCGTCGGCGAATCACGAAAAATGAAACGTTTCAAATTTACAACTTTACGGGAGAAGCCAAAAAAGAAAAAAACGAAAATATTTTAATTATAAAAAATTTCCCAATTTCGTAGTCGTCTACGTCGTCGTTTCAAAGACGTGTGTCGGTCGAATTAACGCAACGCGACGATTATATCGACGATCACGTCGCTTATAATTAAAAAAAATATTTCACCGAAAGACGAAAATTCAATCCGATAAAGTAAATATTTACAATATAGTCGGGTCAAAAAATTATTTATCGTCTGTAGATTCATCTCGAGATGTTCAGTCGCGTGCGAGTGTGTAGAATTACGAAAAAAAAAACATTTGCCAATACCAGGAAGGCACCGCATCGATTAACTTTTGGTACAAAAACGCTTCGAGAAATTTTCCAAGGCGTTTTTTTTTTTACAAGTTCGAAGGCTCGTTAGTCGTTTAATTTAAATAAAAGGTCGTTGTTCCGAGATACGATTTAATCGCGAAGGTAAAAGAATTTCCGAACGTTGCCCGAAGTCTGTGGAGTAGTTTGCGGTAAATGCATCGGCTCAGAAATTTATGGTTTTCTTGGGCGTTTGAATTTTCCCATTATCGATACATCGCCTTAAAATATGACAAGCTACGAGTATAACGCTAGTAAAATGTGTCAACTTTGCTTGGTTCTTGGTTCTTAATAATGACGAACGAAAGTGTCCGAAGTTTTATAATCATTCGTGTGCGCGTTTTAGCTACGTACTTACGATGAAGATTAAAAATCGATGAAAATTAATTACACGTCGAAGCGGGCCTTATTAATGAAGTCGAGTTAGTAATATACAGCGTGAAATATATCCTAAGAGAGGTATCGGCCAATAAAGCTACAAAAGTTTAGCACCGCGACGAGGTGTCATGGTGATTTTTCAATTCACCAGGAAACGTATACAGGTAGTTGGGTTGTAATTACTTCGTTTAATTAATAAATATTACGTTTTAATCGTTAACCGACGAATATTTGCTCGAGTTATAGTTTACCAAGACTTTATTTCGTAATGTCAAATCGATAACTAATATAGAGATGTATTATTAAAACGAATAATTTTCTGTGTTGTGAGGCGAGACGCGGGCGCGGGGAATACGAGAAATAGAAAATAAACACTACGTTGGTATTTTCGTCGAACACGTTACGTAACACCACGAAACTTTGAACTTTTATGGCTTCGTTAATTTTCCACCTTCGAGTAATGATTCAAATTTTCAGCGAGTTGGGCACGGAGGCGGAGTTCAGACTCCTACACGACGATAAATTCGATATAACGAATTATATTTATCTATACCTTTTCACCTTTCCCCTTGTTTTGGACAATCATTCGAATGGGTGAAATGAACTCGCGGACAGGGGTTTACGAAATGTATAATGATTGTTCAATTGTAGGTACAATGCTACATACTTGCGATACAACACGACTAGGAATATAATTATTCTTTTCAAATTTCAATCGCAGATCCATCTAATAAGCCACATACTCGTATCTCAACTGAATAGAGGTGTAAAAAAACAAAAAGAGAAGCGCAAAAAAATAAATATCTACAGAAGATAAACACCGTACGTGTGGAACGTGCCAAAAATTTTCTTCAATCAAGGTCAATTCGGGAAAAAAGCTCACGTGCCTAAGTATACGGTTGCTATACACTTCATGATCGTTTAAATGTTTACTATACCACCTCGCAGAAAAGATCTTTCGGGGACTTGGTAGTCTATAAAAAAATAATTGCAGAAAGAAGTCGTATTTAATAACGTATTAAAAGGTATTTAGGTATTAAAAAATGTATATTTTTCTCTACTTGGAAAAGCACGTAGATGCCACGAGCTTTGATTGGCGTATAAAATCGCGCATCTTCGGTGGCCTAAAAAAAATTCATAATCCGGATGTCTACGATACTCCGATATACGTATTTTCCCATTTGAGAATACCTCGTAAAATTACACGTTATTTCGTTAAACACCCGAGATCAAAATGATGAACTACTAAAAAAAAAATCTATAAATCATTCTGCTTTCTCAAAATAAGGAAGTAGCCGGTCGGCAAATAGTTCCAACTCGAAGTCTTTTTCTTTTGCAGACTTAAATAACTACGAAAAAATATATCGCATTAAAAATATTTTTACGACGCGACGAGTAAAATAGGTTGAAATTTTTATAAATTGAGATTTACACGATATTAAAAAAAAAGTTAGCGACGGGATCGTATCGTTTTTCCTAATTTTGAAGATTCTCTCGTACGGCCTCGCTCTTCTTACACGATATCCTTGACCCAATGACGAAAACTTTGCTGTTTATTAATCGTATAAGGTGATTTGTGCGTTTTATCCTGAAAAGAACACGCTGCCAGAAATACGAAGACCTCTTGTAACTTCAAAAGTACACAAATGCGTTCGATTTTATATTCATAGCGCGCTATTTTGTTCATATCGTCAAAAAATAATTCGTTATATTTTTTCGATAATAAAATATTCGAATGCATATTAATAAAAAAAAAAACTCGGGCAAACGTTCCAAACACGAGTATTCGTAATTATTCCCTCTTCTCCCTTCCCATCAATCTACACAAACGACGTTTGGCATAAAATTCTGCAACGCAGTTACTGTTGTAATAGACGCAATGTCAAAAAAAAATCTATATCTTACGAGTAACACATAAATTTGAATTTTTAATCGTGTTTTTCCGGCGCTAATCATTTTGTTTAGAAAAATAAAGAGAGAGGAAAAAATTATCAGAATCTTTAGCGACTATTACAGATCAGTCAACTCTCTTGGTTCCCACTTCCCACACAAAAGGTACACTTGGCCAAACCGATAAATTTCTACGGATCGTTCGAATTCCTCAGAGATGAAAAAGGAATTTGGATTTCTGACATCAAAATCCCCAAAACATATTCTTACTTATATTTTTGATAATTTTTAGATTTTAGAAAACAAAAAGAATATCCGCTACCTATTTATGATTTGTCGGGAAGACGTCTAGTGAATTTCTTCGACATGAAGCGAATACCGAATACTCGTACATTTCAAAGATATCGACGATATCGCCATTCGCCAAGCATCCTCCTTGCCATTTACCTTTTCAAGCCTTAAAAATTCTATCGTAGAAATCGTACAAGTATTTTTAATAGGATTTCTCGCAAATAGTTTCCCTTATTAAAGAGTTACAAATTTAACTCGACTCTTTTAATTAGGTATAAGTTGACATGAAACTTCGCGGGCGATGATGTAAGGAACCATTAAAACATTTTATTGAATAAAATTAATAAATCGTGGCTGTATCGCGAAGCGGCAAAAATACCTGCATTTTGTTTAAAAAGAATCACCCGAGCTCGAGGTTTTCTCCTTTGGAGGATTTTTTTCTTCAAAAATTCGATTTTCTCCCATTTTTAGACATTCGCGAAGGCGGTTATTTTAGCTTTTATTGAGGAATTGAATAGGCTATAATTCTCCGAGAATATCTTGCATTTTCTAAGGTTTGCGTTTTTTTGCAGTAAAAGGGTGTTTTTCTGAAATGAACCAAATTTGGCAAGTATTCGATAATCCTACGATTCTACATATTTCCCGTCATATCTTTAAAGGTTACTTTAAGACTCGGCCTCACAATCGAAAAAACACCTCGATTTTGATGAAATTCCCGCCTCATGGTATATACAATTGTTTTTCACATTCACTACAAATTTCCTCATAACGTTTATAAGTTTTACAAACTTGAGAAAGTTTTGTCAATTAGAAGTATCAAAAAACAAACGAACTACCTATCAACCTCAACACGGTAATTAACTCACATTGGCTCAACCAGATACCAGATATCTATGTAGCTTACTTGAAAAAAAATGAATAATTGATAGGACGAATTTAATCAAGCTAATTTACGACCTTTATAACATCGTTTTCGAAACGATTTCACCGAATAATCCGCCTGCTACTGCACGCGATGCGTTTTTTCGGGGCGCAACGCCGCAACGTTCATTACACGAATTATCGTTTAAATTTCTAAGAAATTTAATGACACGAAAACACGACGACGACGACGAAAAAAATCGATGAATTTGCCGAGCATTTAAATTGCCATCAAGACAGATGTTCGAAAACAGCCCAGTTTGCCAAGGTGATGAAAAAAAATCGAGCTCTTCTTCATCGTCATCACCGAGTTCGAAAAAAAATTCACGAATCAAAGTTACGACCGCGAACGACGCAGGCGGAAAACTTCGCGTGTATAATTATATACTCATAGGTGTTTTCTAAAATTAGTCCTAATTAATAATTCATTTAAAAACGCTATATAGTTACGCGCGTAATGAAAACAAAAATATTCTTCAAAGAGCCGTTTAATTTGCACCGTACGAAATTCGCCGCGAGCTATAAATAGGTGCGCAATTACGTAAATAAAAACTATTTCCGAGTAAAAAACTATTTTCGGTGACATTTACGTTTTGACAGAGTATCAGGCCAAGATGTGCGAAAGATGAAAAAAGAAAAAAAATTGCCACTTTTTGTCGAACTCGAGTACTGGAGAGAATAAAAAATTGGCTCGTTTCGTACCACAGCATTTTGCGTAAGCTGTCGAATGAAAACAAAGTAATGAAAAAGGATTTCCGGCCGTTTTTTTGGAACAATTACCGCGTCTTCTTTCCTTTGTGAAAACAATGTCGAAATTATTACCACATGTACTACGTACTTCGACGTTTAAGCAATTATACAGAATTATTTTCTTAGAAATTTTCATAGCTCCTAAAATACGATTGTACGTAGAATAACGAGTTTCTTAGATATTAAAATTACTCCAACCCCGTAAATCGTGAAAAAACATCGAAATACTTGTATCAACCATTCGCGTAATCAAGTTCCACATCCGGTAACAAGAAAAATAAACGTGCCGCAGATAAGTTAGGCCAAACAAGAGAACCATCAAGGTAACACACGCTTAAGATTTAGTTAAATTGGAACGCAGAAAATCTCCGTAGGGGTTGTTTATCATGAATGGTAACAGCGTGACCACGAGTATCTTGAAAAGTTTCCATTAATCAGCGATGCACACGCGAATTTTTTCAAATTTTTTCCCAATGAAAAAAAATCTAGGCAACAAGGTTACCCCATTATTCGATTACTCCAACTTCTCGAAAATCCTCACGTTTTGTTTAAATCCTCTTCGTTTAAAAATTTTATCATGAATTATAATCGGTTATTTTCAAAAGGCACGTGTATCGCGATACCTTACGAAGATAAATAAACGAGCGACCATGGCAGGGGAGGAGATCGGGGGGGGGGAGAGGGCTTACCTAGAATAAATACGATATTCAAAAAAATACGACAAATATAATTATACCTAAACTAACTTTGCTAGTTGGAGGCTTCGACTCCAACTCCTTCGCTACTGCACACTCCTTCCTTTTCCATTTATAATAACTCTCAATCGTAATACATGTTACAAAAATCTTCTCGGCCTTTTGGCTGAGATCTAAATCAGAAGCTTGTGGCAGTTGGGGTAGATTACCGTTATTAAGGAAAGGCGAATGACAGCAAAATTGTTGCAAATGTCATTTTATAATACAATCTTGAGTAGTTGCAGTAATTACCGTAAGTTTGCAGTATTTTCGGTAATTTACCAGTAATTTATGGTAATTTACTGGTAATTTACGTTCGTTTGTAGTAATTTACCGTCAATTTTTGTAATTGACCAGTAATTCAAGTTATGTAATTTACCGGTAATTGACAATGATTTAACCATAATTTGCGGTTTTTCGGTAACTTAGCATCAACTTTCCGTATTTACGATAATTACCGGTAATTTACTACGTTTAAAATTTAAGGAAATTTGGTTCGCTCGTTCTGGCTTGATGAGGTCACGAAGAAAACGACTATCATTTTATATATAAGTTGTATATAGATAAATTAACGAGGGTGAAAAATGTTCAAAATTCAAACCGCCCAATTGACGACTTTGAAAAATATCGCGTCGACTAAATGGCGCCAAAAGTATACGTATAGTATACTTAAATACGAGTATTTTCATTAATAAAAAGAAACGCGTCCGCAAAAGTGACAACAACTTATGTCGGGTATTTAATAAATGTACAAATGTAATTCGTAGCATGTGTTTGATGACGTCTTTGGTGAAATTTTAATACACCGATGTGTTTTGGCTACAAACTAAAATCGTTCTCACTATGAAAGAAACTTTTATGTAAGGCATCCCTACAACTTGGTCCAATCCGTGCATCGTGTACTTGAAGGTAGCCATGCTAGCTAAAATTTTATTTAAACGTAAATTTCGTGAAAAATTGTATCGCCTTGTTACGTAGGTAATTAGACCGAAAACAAGGGGAAGTATTTTATCAATTACATAGTCAACTTTTCGCGTTAATGATCAATTTACAAGCGAAATTTGCCATAGTCTGGTTTCACGAGAGAGAGAGAGAGAGAGGAAAAAAGTACTTAATCGTCGTATATGAGACTAAAACCATCAAACGTTGCGAGTGACATGACGCTTTTTATGAAAGCCTGCGAAACAAATTCAATCGAACGACGACGGAGACTTTAATAATTTATCGTACGTTCGAAGGACATTTCACTGTCACAAGGGAATGTGACACAGTTTCAGGAAAAACCATAACCTACCATGAAAGTGCGTTGCTGTCGAGTAAATAATGAAAATGTCCTTTTTCCTTGGCACAAGTTAAATTTCACCATGTCGGGCTAATTTATTCGTATAAAATCAAATTATTCCCAGATATAGACAGGTAATACGTATTAAGTACCAGCTAAATGTAACACGCACACAAGTCACTGCTCTCGCCGAATCCTTAAATAATTCATTTTACGCCAAAGCTCGCATCGTGTCGAGCTTTCTATATTTGTTCGAGAAATAGGTCAATTTTTTTTTTTTTCAAGAAAATAACTCAAGAATGGAAAAAGATACAATTGAAGCGGGCGGAAACTCGTTTATGAAAATTTTCGATAAATAGAAAGATACGTCGACAATGATGACTTCGCAGCCTTATTCGGTCTAAACGGTACATGCCTTTGAAAGTCCAAATGAACCGATGAGTTCGGCATTTCGACTAAAAGGAGAGATAAATCGCGTCTTATTCCTTCCAACGTGCGTCGGCGTCCTAGCATCGTAAATTAGATCATTTTCTCGAAATCTCATCTTAAGCACTCTCATACTCGTACTACGAGTATTACGACCTTTTACACACGTCGAGCGTTTCTTATGCGACCTTGATATTTCTACGTTTGTGTTTTACGTAGGTACATTACGTAAACGTAGAGTAATAAATTTCAACAAATTAAAAAATTTCCCGCAAAAGCGTCGAAACGGTTAAGGGAATTACGGACCTTTTACCAGGAAGAAGAGACAATGTAAACAATTTTAACCTCGTTGAAAATGAAACAGACGAAAACGTGTAGATAATATTCGAGACGTCATTAACGGTTTTTATTCGTTGTTTTACGTCGTGAAATATTAAAATTGTAATTTTTTTCGACGTAGAAAACACGACTTATACCACATACTTGATTTTACCAAATTCTTTGATACCTAATCGCGAATAATCGTAGATACAGATGCAAGTCATACGAGTTCAAGTTACGTATTTGTTGACAATTTTTTGCCACATTGAATAGAATTCGAGAGTAATAATTTAGCAATACGAGTACGTCACATGATACAACATACGTATCTTCTATTTCACAAATTTTAAATTTCGAATCATTTAAACTTTTACACGCTTCGGCACAATCAACGTACTTACTCAATACATATAATTTCAACTTTTTGTCGCGAAAGGTTCAATTCACTTGAATGTTTTCATCGTTACTCGTATACTACGAGTATAATGTACAATATTGTACACGTGTGTATTACTCATAGACAGTAGACACTTCGGTGGAAAATTATATCTTAATTTCTAAAACTTCAATAGGTACTTTTTCTGCGAATAATGAAAATAATATCTACGTATTCTTTGTTTGCTTACAGATCTATTATACAGACAAACAGTAACGATTAATAATACGCCGGTGGAAGTTGAAATAATAGATGTATCCGGTGAAACGGTAAGTCTCGTTTCCAAGTCGTACCTCTACCTACTCGTAGTCGTAGCTACCTTACACGCTTCTTATCAACCGATGGAAAATTTTTTACAGAGAGACTGCATTCTACCTGAAGAACAAGTACAGTGGTCGGATGGATGTATCATTGTGTATTCCATCACAGACAGAGATTCCTTCAATTACGCTTTAGACACGTTGGAAAATTTACAAAAAATGCGCTCCTCGTCATCGATACCGATTACGTTATTAGGAAACAAAGCGGATCTCGAACATTTAAGAGAGGTAATTACGTAAAATAAATCAATGTCGATACATTCGTGATACGTAAAACCTGGCAACATTCGGCGCATCCAATTCCAATGCCATTATACAGTGTGTCGCACAAGTCCCGCGCGGTACTTTTTATTTTTGATTGAGAGGTGATAGCGAAAAAAATCCACCGGTTTTACTATACTTCTCTCGTGAGGCGTATTCTATGAGGGGCTCAAAAATTTTTCGACTACCTACAGGATGTCCCACACACCACAAAACAGTTTTGCAACCGGTTCAGCGGTTCGCGACCGGTTATCAGTAACTCTTTGGAAAAAAGAGATATGAAAAAATTTTTAAAACAAAAGTTGTACAGCATCAAAAAATATTAATTTTTTGTCCTAGAAAAATTTTTGACCCCCTCCTAAAATGCGCCTCATAGGAGAAGTATAAAATCGGTAGATTTTTTTCGCTATCACCCCTAATCAAAAATAAAACATACTGTGTAGGACTTCTGCAACACACTATGTAAAGTCTCCTTTATAACATTAATTTTCCGCGATCACTCTGCCAAGTCTAATTTCTTAGCGCCCCCTCCCCCCCCCAAAATTTGGTGTTTTCTCTGCAATTCAAATAAGTACTATTCGCTCTACAGGAGAAACCTACGAATTAGCTTTGAAGTGGACTAAATTCACGATCGAACTTAGCTTTAAAGATCGGAATCGAAATCTTCATTATAAAATGGCAAAGCTGTGGTGGGACTTTCCTTTAGATCAAATAATACGACGAAAAATACATTATAAAATATCAATTATTAAATACTAAAAAACAAAAAAACCGTCTGATATCGAAGAAAGAAAAAAATAAACAAAATCCGCCAGTATCAACGGTTCTCTCGAATCACATAAACAAATGCAATAAAAATAATTAAACAAAAAACAACGAAACCACACATAGGTGAGTACTCACCAAATATCCACAACGTCTTCGCAATACACTCCGCCACATATCCCGAAATAATACACTAATCCACGTTAGTTCCTGTAAAAGTTGAAACCATTTGATTAATAAGTCGTATTTTCACAGGTTGGCGTCAAAGAAGGTAGAAATATCGCGGCACAATATAATTGTCAATTTTACGAAGCTTCGGTGGCTGAAAACAGCAACGAACTATACCAGGCCTTCGAAGCAATTATGAACGAGTTAAAATGCACCAATAATAACACAAACGGTATCAGCAGACTGAGAAAATTCTCGGTAACGAAAATGATCGGCACGTTAATAGGGAAAGAATCGAATAAGACTCATCAACACATGCAAGGCGGCACAGTAATGGTGATACAGAGATCGGATTTATATAAAAATCGAGAAATCAAATAAGCGTCGCCGAATTTTCGTAGTTAATCGATGCGAAAAAACGACGTATCTGGATTCGATACAAATGACGGAAAGGTTCAATGATGGTTGAGAGATTTGAATTGTGATCATAATGACTGAATATGTTATCGATCTTACTTCAACTATTCCATGATAACTTGTTTTTTTTTTGTTTTCAATTTCCTATTTCCATTATTTGTAAAAGCGTACATTTTTTATTCTTTTTTGGAATAATTGTAAGCGGAAAAAATTATAGGGAATGAGACGAGCGAAACGGCCGCCGCGTCGAGAGTCGAGAGTAATTCTATCTACATGAGAAAGGAAACCGCATAGAGTTAGAATCGTTTGTTATTTTTAAACTTGCATCTTTTAATGTTTTTTCGAACAGTAGGCGTAGTACTCGCAGAAAATGATATACGAGATAGATACGTACGTTTCGAGAACGTTACGTAAGAAACTTTGGTACGTATCTGTCTGTATATCGAATTTTGTTTAACTTTCCAACCATGAAAGAGTATTTGAAAGTAAACTTGAACAGGAATGATGTATCTTCAAAAAGTATTAATTTACGATTGCTTTCATCCATCGTTTGTATAAAATTGTCCTTGTGTTTGGCTGTGATTATTTTTTTTCAACATTCTTCGAGTAATTAATTTTATCGTTTAATTTATAAGCGTGTATTTTATTATGTTTTGTACAACCCATACTTTATGTAAGAAATTCATCTTAAAATAAATAAAATTGGCAAATTATTTTACTCCAGTAGTTTCATAAAAAAAAAAATCAGGCATAGGTACTTATAACTGCAGGCCGAAGAGTACTCCATGGGAGGGAATGGTTGGGGAAGAGGGAATGACAAATTTCGCATAAATAAGGAAGAAATCATCGAAGAAAATACGTATTACCAGTTTACTACTCACTTATGTAGTTACAGTTAGGTACTTATCAAGTACAAACGAGTACAACCCAACGACTTGTTGTTCCCAGACTCGTAAGTTAAAAAGATTACAATTTATAAACAAAATTTGATACAAGAGAAGTATCCGCTGCAATGTTTATATTACTTCGAAACGATTTGGTGAGAAAAGGATGTAATTAAAGTTACGAAGTCGTATAAAACTCGCAAAAAATTATGTGTTTGGCTCGCAACCAAAGCACCATTCATGCTTGCTCGTCAAAAACAATTTTAGTGACTCGAACGCCATCCAAAATTCCGTAATAGAACCGTTTGAACGTTCGTGTTGATTCAACTTTTCAAAAAGAAATCGAAAGGCTTTAGCAAAGTAAGATCCTACAACTACTAGAGCCTTCAAAGCAAATTCGAAAGAAAAAAATTCTGATAAAACGTTACATTTATCAAAAAATTGTGCCATGAGTTTCAATTTTTGCGTAATTTCTTCGAGTTAATTCAATGCGCAAATTGAGAGAATAATAATACTCATCAACTTGCTTAACCATCTTTTAGTAGCATGAGGATTTTCTTTCTCACCAAAATAAGTGTGGAATGATGAGAGATTTCACGTATAGGTAAACTCATCCAGTGGCGTAGCCAAAAGGGGGGAGGCAATGGTCCCCCATGGCCTCTTTGTGTGATATAATATAAAAAACTCCATCGGAGAACAACAGCTGAGCTCACAATCCTTTTGAGTGTGATTTCAAAATATGGTAACTACTAAATGGCACATTTCGGTTTGGAGGTGATTGTATTCAGTACATGCAACAATTTCAACATCTCTGAAAAAAAAACTACCCCCTCCCCCGACCCTTGGAAAAATCCTACCTACGCCACCGAACTCATCAGTCATCAACCTAAGTTTGATTTTACTGTAATATATATACAGATGCATATACGAATACTTGCGATTTATTATGTAAAACTTGTTGAAATCAAAGGCGACAGCAATTCAAACGGTAAGGCCATTACTCGGTACATCAGTCAAATAGTCAAATGTGGCAATTTTGTTTTGCTTGTGAATAGACGTATTTTACATTTCTTACAGGTAAACGAAATCAGAGGCCATAGGCGTGATTTGTAAGGATGGGTACATCAAGAAGATAAAGCATTGTTGCACAGAATTCTAATTTATAGCCGATTGTACGTATTAAAAAGAAAAATATTTTAATTAAAAATGTGAAATTCATGCCAATAATCTTCACTTTTTAGTTATTTAATTAATCGAACAAAGACTTTAAATTTGAATTTTAAAACAAAAGCTGTCCTCTGTATTTCGAAGAAAACAAGCATCAGTCTCTCGGAATAGCTCGCCTATACTCGGAAACATTCGTACGACTTGTTTTTCTTCTTCTACTTGTTACGGTATTAAAATATATTTGTAAAACCTTAACAACGAATTAAAGTGAAATTCTTATCAACGATCACGATGTGTGTTGATAAATGTATAATTTACAAAATTACTACAGACGCTTCACAATTTTCCTTTACGTAGGTAAAAGAAGCTTTTTTAGATATTTGTAAGCAAAAAATTAATAATTAATTATAAGATTTCAACTGAAGCAAAATAAACTAATTGTAATACTTATCAAGTACACAGTATGAACGCAATAGGTAGATAACTTATATCATTTATTAATATTCGGTAGCAAAAAAATTAAGGATGATGACATATCCTTCCTTGAAAGAATTCTCACATCCTACGTAGGTAATATTACACCATTATTTTCTGATTCCAGTAAATTCATGGACACTTGAGCACTGAAAAATGTTCCAAAGAATGTAAAAAAGTGGATCATTCGGATAATATGACGAGTGCCTACGAATTTGGTAATATTTTCTTGATAAAATTGCTCACGATTGCCTTCGTTATTTAACGATCTCTGTTCTAGGTTCTAATTTTGCACTTGGGTCTATTAGATTCAAAATCCAACGAGCTTTGGAAGTCATTTGGTACTATGCATGAACTGATGGAGCATTATTTTCATACTGTCGAAGCCAATATGCAGAGGGTGAACGAGCCAAGTAGGCCCTACACTACGTATTGTAAATGTATGATCAGTAGACCGTTTTGACCAAAAATTAGCTACGTAACTACTCGTAGTACAAAGTACCAGTTAAACTTCATAAATTCTTTGTTCGCAGTGCTTAACAGCAACGAGAAGGAAAGGATATTAATTTTCGATTTCCGGCAGTATTTATAAAATTGTAAGTTGATCTTTCCTCGGTTATTTTAATATGTTCCGCTGTTTTTTAGTTTTTTTGGTACTAGGCAGCTTTATATTCGCCCATAATGTACATCATTTTCTGATTCTGCATCCAGGAGTACATGTGCCTTACATATTCTCACTGTACGAAGTAATCAGCGGCTCATTTTCATCTCCAAATGTTTCGCTTTTTCTTCTAAAGCTGAATTCGACTACACAATGTTACTTCGCAACGACGACGTCATCACCTGGACTTTCGCTGTCGAACGAATAATTAACGAGAATGAAAAGTAAAAATCACCACCCAAGAGTCATTCCAGGAAAGTTTGACTCGCGAGACAATCAACATTTTCAAATAATAAGACAACCTTGCGAGTCCGAAAACAAAATCTCAACATTAGGTATCGTTTGTTTAAAGATGAAACGAATCGTATCATATGCGTGGCTTGTATTGTACCGTGTATTTGAATAAAGGTAATTAAAACGGACGCGGTTCTGTTCAGATGATATTATTTTATTTGAAAAATTTTAAAACCTTTGTGTACACGTGCGCATCTGCGAAATGAAAATCAGTGGAAACCGGATGGGGCTCTTTGTACATCGAAGGGCTTCAATTTATAAAAACCAAGACCAGATTTCTTTGATCCATCAACCTTTACTGCGTATGCGTCGTTGCACACATGAATCGACAATCGTTTAATTGTTGCACGAGATGAAAAATCGTCGCAAAAAAATTTGGAAATATTCGCATAAACTAAAATTAAATTAATAAAAAAATTCCCAACGAAAACAGCACGTTGTATTCGAATGTTTTTTCAAAGTTTACAATTAATTTCATAAATTTTTGTACAATTTTTAATTTCCCGTAATTTCGCGTAATGAACAGTAAATTTCAACCGCTAGTTTCGCCATAAGCTTCGCTCATTTCGTATTTTTTAATACCAACATGGAAGAACGTTGGTAAAAAAAAAAGGTAAAACACGTGGTGAACGAAAGAAAAACGTAAAAAAAAGCCTCAACAAAACCAGAACAACTTCTCATACAACTACGAGTCATATGGTGAAAAAAAAGAACTATTTAGAAATTGAAAAGAAAAGAAAGGGCATCGCAGATAAGCAGTTTGCAAATGCTTCCTAAACTTGTATTTTTTCCAATATAATAGGTCAACTACCTACTTATCGAGTTATCGAATAAAAGGAAACTGTGGAACTTGATGAAATGTAAACCGAAAAACGAAAACCACATTTAACATTCGTGATACGTTGTTCGTGGCGTTGATAAAATTCAATAAATTTTTTTCAATTTTTGTACAACGTACTTATTGTTTTGAAAATACGTTAAAAAACCTCTTTACCAACCACTGACGTAGCCTGAATAACGAAAACGACGTACTGTTTTCTTAAAGGAGTCTTTTTGGAGGGGAGAAACACCTAGTTTGTGGTAGTGCGTAATTATGTGTTAGATGAGTGATGTGTGTTTGTAAGCGAATGTGTTTCGAGAGCGCTGCACGGCTGTTCTGTATAACTACTTCACTAGTTAACTACAAATATTTGTTTATTTTTAACATCATTTGGAAATAGAAAATTTTCTATTGTTATTATGCTTCACCTACGTCCTTTTAAATTATGAAGGATCGTAAGGATAATTTGAAATGTGTTCGATTAGGTTAAGTAGTGACAGTTCGTCTCCCTGATTAACTCCGATCGTAGTGTTTCCAATACCCCATGTGTAATCGCTGAAAGTAAACACCAATCATTACAAAATCAAATTCACTTTTATTTCAAAAGCAGAAGTAAGATTTTATTTATATTTCAATTTTTTAGCGGTAATTCTATTCGTTCTAATGATTGAGAATGTTGCGACAATTTCGCGAATTCCATATCGTTGTCGTTGTAGGTACGTGTTTTTTGGAGCAAATGTGTGTGCGTGTGTGTGCGAATAAGTGTGCGTGTGTGTGTAAGTGTATGTGAGCAGGGCTTCGCCGTAAAGTTATGCAAAAGTTCATCGTTGGCGTGATAATTTTCAGATCGCTACGATGGCGGATCACTTTTGCTTGCGATGGAACAACTACCAAAGTAACATGGTCTCCGAGTTGGATAGTTTGAGATCCGACGAAGACTTGGTAGATGTAACGCTCAGTTGCGAAGGCCATTTACTCAAAGCGCATAAAGTCATTTTATCGGCGTGCAGTTCCTATTTCAGAAACGTATTCAAGGTAGGTTCGATTGCGAGATTTCACAAAAGGCGAAAGCACTCACTAATCCGATACGACTTTCAGGATAATCCGTGTAAACATCCGGTGGTTATATTAAAAGACGTTAATCACGAAGATGTCGAGGCATTATTAAGTTTCGTGTATCAAGGCGTCGTATACATATCGGAAAAAAAACTAGCTTCGTTTCTGCAAACAGCCGAACTACTACAAATCAGAGGTCTAACAGGGGCAGCTACCACCATGAAGGAGACAACCTTCGACGAATCCTCGACGGTACTTCAACGTGATTTTCGAAAACCTCGCGTTTTTCACCTCTCGCTAACCGATTGAATTTTTCCAACAGAATCAAAATAAAGCAAATGACAAACCCAGTGTTCCTCCTCCTCCGCAATTGCTGACGGCTAACGTCATACATACGTGGAAACAAAACGCCTTACTTACGTCGTGTTCATCTTCAAAGTCACCACCGAGTAATCCACCAAGTCCATCACACGTTCCGGTCAAACGTAAGAAAAGCAATCCCAACCGGATTCCTCAAAAAGAAAATTTCGATTCGACTGATACCAATAGTAACCAAGTGTGTAATTTTTACCTTGCTTCCTTTTTCGATCACACTGCGCGAAATCCGCGACGTTACCTTTTACCTTGTTTTTATCTCGACAGGATTGTTCTGAAGCGGAAAGTGATACGGCTCCCGTTAAAGCGGAAGTAGTCGATGCTGAGATGTCAGCTGACGATTATAAGTACATCGACGATATCTCTAGGGAGGAAAATAGTCGTGATAATTCTGCATTCTACGACAACGCGGAATCTGACGAAACTGAAGAGGAGAATTGTGACGCTAATAAATCCAAATTATCCGTTTCTAATCCAGAGAAACTTCTAGGTACGTTTCCTTACAATTTTTTATTTATTTTTTTCTGGTGCCCGGGAGTAAATGAAACAACGTTAAGTGAACGTAATTTTCATAAGCTTAACATTATAGTTTTTTAAAACGATTTCTTTTGGTTGAAAACGAAATATGTTAAACTTGAGACTTTTATAATAGTGAAGTGTACACTTAGAAGCTTTTTTTTTTATGCCAGTACCTTTCAAATTAAGATGATTTCTTTCAAGATTATAGTCCTTTGGATTCTTGCATCTCATATCACAAATGGCCAAGTTTACTTTATCGCACTTTTCCTTGTTTTTGTTTACCTACTATTACTTATCATTTTTCAACATTCTGTATTTCTACAAGCGTAATCAATCGTAAATAAACGATTTCATCAAAGATACTAATCGATCACTAAGGGTACAGTTTAGTTGGTAAACTAAATAGCTGAAAATTATATTTTTTCCAACGGGATTACAGATTTTTGAATAAAAATCAATTTAAAATAGGGCAACGGTACGTTGTAGCAAATGACGTGCATGTAACGTTGTTTCATTCTCACTTGGGCCCCAACAGCGGTGCGCGTCGTATCCGTTTGTAAAAAGTAGGTACCTTATCTACCTTACAAATGAATCGGTCGTTCTAATCTAGTCAAGAATTAATGCTCGAATGGTTGTGTTGACTTCAAAAGGAATAACCAAATAAGCCTTGATAAGCTGTTACTATAATACTTCCTTCAAAATAACGAACATTTTTCCTCTCATGTGTCTCCTGAGTGAAGAACGTGAAAAGTCTTCCCAAACAGTTGAAGCCATGAGTAATACCTATACGTACCTACACAATCTATAAGGAAAGGTTCCAATTCCAATCCAACCCTTTTGCTCGCCTAACGCTCTCTCGTTTTCAGCTTTTTGTATCTGTTACCGCACTCAATATGAGCGCCATTCTTCGTAATAAGTGAATAATAATTATTCCTCGTTTAATAATTGCTATTCGTGAATTTTCAGGGCTTTCAAATTCTACAAATTCGAGTATATTTAACATGATTGCCAATTACTCCACATCCCAGTCAACTTCAGATTCGAATTCCTCTTTAACTGGTGAGTTGAAGTACTAGATACGTAGTGATGCGTAGCATTTTGACTTTTGATGCCTTTCCGAATAATGCGTTGTTTTTTCTTCTTTTTTATACTTTCTTAATTATTGTTATTTTTGGTATTTCTTAATCGTCAGTTTTGGCTAATTCGCATGATCTTTTTTTTTTGGCTATTTTTGTAGTTTCTTACGCAAAGTTGCTCGATTAACTTTGTTTTTCGGTAGTTGTCCGATTAGCAATTAGCGTTGTACGTAGTACGTACCTACACGTAACAACGAATTCATATCAGGGAATAAGGTAGTAAGGTACCTAGGCTATACCTCCTACGTGTAGTAGGTAAGATACCTTACCCGCTTAGGAATATGGGTACGTGCATCAGTCTTTGAAACGATCCCCTCGAAATGTGGAATTTGTAGTTCGTGTAGCATTGCTCGCCCTCTATAAACGTACTTTCATCGAAGATCTCAGGTGCTATAGGTGTTCACTCGAGATCAAATCAGTTCTTGGTTTCGCTTGATGTCTGTGTTGTTTAATCGCGCAAACACCGAACGCGCATGATAAAATATTTTCGACGAAAGTACATCGTACATTATATACGTAATACGTATACTCGTATACCTCGAGTGATTCACTTGAAGAGATTCGCTTTATCTGGTCTGCGCATTGGATGTGTTTTGAAACACCTTACAATCGTGCGGTGAAAATTCGATTCGCGATGGTAAATGGAACGTTTCTTCATCTGTCGTATTAAACGTAATAATTAAATAATAATTTATATTAAGTAGCTGGCGTATGAAATATTTCAGCGAACATGAAATATCGACTTTTACGGATCGAATGAGCTGACTTAAACTTTAGACGAATTGTTATGTATTTACGTAGTGTAAGTGTGCAAAAGAAAAGGGTATCTGTGTACCTCGCAGACTGTAGAGATCCTTGAATCTTCATCGATCGAAAAAGTCAACTAGACGTACCAACTCGTGAGGTTGAAATGTCGACTGGTTGAAAAAGATACCCGGTTCTTGTGGCGCGATTAATCGGTTAAAAGGTGTTATTTCTATTGCTTGTTTTTCAATGTGTTTCGCGCCTCTGGACACCATTTGAAAACTTTCAGTTATCTTAACTCGTGCACGTCATACCGGTGCGATTCTTTCAGCGGGAATGCGGTGATTGAAAGAATTGCAGCCTACGTTATTTTTTAATTGATACTGGCGCATGATGATGGTGCTGATGGCGAGCGATGAAATTTCAAACCGAAACGCCGAGCTTTTTGTATCGTAAAAATATTAACGCGGTTTCGCTGAACGTTTGCTATGATGATTTACAGAATCAAAATGGAAATGTATGTTACCTCAAGAATGTCATATTTGTCATAAAACATTTTCTAACGCCGGAAATTTACGCCAACACGTGACAAACGTTCATACTCCCGGGCTACCGGTTCAGTGTGAATTGTGTAATAAAGAATTTAAAAACAAAGAGTATTTGAGAAAACACAAAGTCATTATACATAAGGCGCCTTTACGTAAACAGAACAAAATCATTCCGGCTTTTCCTATGAATCGGACCACCGTTCCTTGGAACTTTTGGACTCAGCAGTATCAACAATGATCATGATTCGGTTGAATTACTTCAAGACGATATACGTAACTCATTGTTCCTATTTAACTGTTAAGGCGTACGGCGAAACGTGTTATTTTATTTCATTCGATTCATACGAGTACATAATTTATAGTATAAAGGGTACACGTACATACTACATAGGCCTATTATAACCCTTGAACCAGTCCAGTTCAGTCCAGTCGTAAGAGTAGCGCGTTTCTATTATTTTAATATGTAAATAATGCATACTTTATTAATTTAAAATGTTAAGTTTTGATACATAGGTAGGTAGATAGGTAGGTAGGTAGTTTACTATTTTGTGAAAAAATTAGTGACCCTATGTTTTTGTGATTATAATGGTGATAATTTTCGTTTAGAAGGTACTTATTCTCTTTGAATTTTTATTTTCTAATGTGATTCGTTCTGATATAATTTTTACAAGTTTTATCTGCCATTTTGAGAAGTAAGTAGTCAATCTTTTTTCTGGACTAGTCTAGAATTCGAATATCTAATTTTAATTTACTTACTTATGTTTTGGCATTTTATACTATATATTTTTACGTTTTAGAAGCATTATAAAGAGGCACGACTGTTAGTCGGTACAAGTTATTCGTAAAATTGATTTTCATTACCTACAGACTGATATTATTTGTGATACTTAAGTATAGATGAAATTGTAAAGTTCGTTTGTGCCAATTATATTTTATTAGGTTATTCTAATCGAAGAGTACCGGAATGGACTCGTGAACTACGTTTGCCATTTTTATAGACTGCGTTTTACTGTTAATTTTTCCTCGTCGTATTTACATAAAAATAATTATAAGGTTCTCTTTTTTTGAATTTTATACCATTACGGTTAATTGTAATTAAATGTACTCGTTTATGGAATACAGTTGATGTTTTTAAGCTAAAAAGCGTCGATTTTCAACATCCTATCTAGATCTATACATATGCACGTACTCTTCGATCACCATTTAAAAATTTTTGTGTTTAACGAGATTTTTAAAACTGCGACAGAATACGTGGGATGGCAGATTGTGCACATCTGCTGAGCCCGTGGTAGGCATTAGGCACCTAATCACCCATATTAACACTTGTTATCACATACGCGTAGTACCTGCTGCACGTTTTCCAAACATAGTCTCTCTAATGTAGGTGAAACTCAAAATAATGGAAATGCGAAGGAAAAATTAAGCTTTCATTCGATATCTCGAAAACGTAAAGAAAGAGATACCTACGAGGGAAAGTCTGTACCCGGAATTTTTTCCCTTTTAATCCCTTGAAACTTTTGTTTTATCATTCTTCATCTCAGGAGAACCCCTTTAAAATTAAGACCTTTGTATGTAAATAACCCACCTCCAGTAAAGCTGCCCTCCAATAAAGAATAACCTTGTGAACTGAAGAGAAACAGCGTAGGAGCTATTCTTGAGAACCAGCGATTGATTTGACGGGAAAAATGCCAAAACAACAGTTTCAGGAAATTGAAAGGAGAAAAATTTCGAACATAAACTTTTTCTCGTAGCTTTTCAAGTTTTTGAGATATCGCATGAAGAACCTCATTTAGGGGTAAAAAAACTGATCAAAAAAAATCTACACAGTTATCGACACAGCACTTTAACACAGTTGTGATAGCACAAGCCCTAGACATTTTTTCTTCAAAGGTCGCAATGTTCGCTGATTTTTTTTCCATCCGGCATTTTCTTGAATGTCGTCCTCATTATTCACGATTTTCAACGATTTTTTAGATCTGCTAAAGAAATCGTAAAAATCCCTCGGATTTTGTGGGAATATTCTTTTTCATTTTATAGAGAATTTAAAGGGCTTTAACTTGGAACTGAACTAATGATAGAAATAAAAGACCCAAACTTATGTAATCGCTTCAAAAAATCACGATATATCCTCCTTGATGAGTTTATAGCTTAAAAAGGAGGTAAGTAAGTTGAAATTTTCTAAATGGTTTTTGTAAAGAATTAAATCACCTGGAATTTTCAACAGAATTTTAGACGAAATTAATAAGGAATTCAATTCGTACCATTTTTGTTAAAAAAAAAAATCACAATACATAAAACCTACGATAGATGGGTCATTCTATGTCAACTCAGACAAAATTATAACCTTGGGTCATCGATTTTTTTTTATTTTGCATGCTTGCAGAGGTCATCAAACGATGATGAATGGCGCAAAGCGGAGGTTTCTACGATTTTTCTATCTGAAGTTATGGCGGTTTGAAATTTTCCAAAATGGTGGATATTTAAAACTTAGACAGAATGCGTGTCGGGGTAACGAACGTCATCACTGCATACGTACTCCAGGGTAATTCATTCGCTGTCGTTGTCTAAGGTTTGTTCCTTTTCCAGAGGAAGAGGGAAGGTTTTTTCGAATTTTCGCTGAAATGTAGATAAAATATTTTGAAAATCTATGATTATATGATTTTTATATTTTTATGATGATAAATTTCTTGAAAATAAGAAAGAACACCATTACAATTTTTTGATATGTTGTTTGATTTGAAAAGAAATATAACTGAGAATTTTTTCAAAATTTTAGCTCACGAACTTCATATTTTTTTTACAATTTGAAATTTTCAAATCACTTTTTTATCATTAATGGAAGAGGCAACACTGATTCTGCCACCATAGGTGAATTACCCTTCGAGAGTAGAACAAAATGAAAAAAAAATTTCAAATTGCTAGGTAGGTTATAACCATGTTATAACCAGAGTTATTCACACCACAAGTTTTCAAATATCCGCCATCTTGGAAAATTTCAAACCGCCATAACTCCAGATAGAGAAATCGTAGAAACTTCCGTTTTCTTCTAGGTACTCTACACAAATGCAAAATAAAAAAAAAAATCGGTGACCCAAAGTTAAAATTTTGTCCGAGTTGACATGGAATGACCCACATGAGATACAAAACGTTGTAAGACGCTAGTTCATTTCGAGTCCATTTTATAGAAAATGTCATCAACTTCAAAGCTGAATCGAAATGAGTTTTCGATTAAACTGGTTTTCACAAAGATAAAATCAAAAAACTGACGCGACGGATTGGCATTCAAAAAAATGGACTTAGAAAGATGGCATCTAGTATCTTGGAATGAATTATTTTGTGAAGGGTGTTCAGTCTTATAAATTTCATTTTTCACCCTCATTTTGCCGCCTCAAAGTCTAATATTTCAGCGAATTTCACAACTTTTAATAATTTTTACTGATAATTTTGACCGATTTAAAAATGAACAATTTTAATAGCGAGAAAACTTTGCAGATGAATGTTAAATTCTTACGATCAACAAATGACGTCGTTACCGGAGACAGAAGGGGAGGGTCACCGACTCGGTCTAAGAACCTTTTTTTTGCCATAGCAAAATTCATTTCCCTTCACTTTATTTTTTCATCTATTCGCGTTGAATTCTGATCGGCGAGCCAGAATTAAATTTGCGATAAAATAACGCCTAGTTTTAAAAATATTTTACTCGATGTGTTAATTATACTTGTACAACAGAATGTTTGAAGCTAACGATAAACTTTCAGGTTCGCACTTAGCTCAGTGCGGAAATTGCCCCCATTGCGGAAAAACTTATTCGAATCAATCTGCGTTAAAGTATCACGTTCGCCTGATGCATTGCGATCTTACCAATCAATTCAGTTGTTACCTTTGTCCGATGTCTTTCGCGCATCGCGATGATTATAAAGCCCACATGTGGGAAATTCATAAAGTCAGGAGTTAGCAAATTTGTCGCGTGCAGAATTTAAAGGCGATTTTCTCTACTGCCGAAGTTGACACCGTAAGTTCGCCAATCTTTGTTTGCGAGACCGCATTATGTATTTTTTTTTCTTTCTTTGTATCACCATTATAACGCATGTACCTTTGTGATGGGGGCATTTCTATGGCACGTGATAATCGCCTTATGTAGTATGGGTTGTACAATGTACAGTCTTTAAAGGATACGGTACCCACTACCCACTAATTACGCTTTGCTTTAGGGTTTAACCGAGTATACGTTCGTTTTAGGTGTTATTATACATTTATACCGACTAATGTTCATTTTTGAATTTCGATTAACCTTACTCACACATTTTACATTGTATAATACAGTACGCTACATACCTACGCCAACTGGTAAAACGAGCAATTTTATTTTAACATCGACTTAATCAAATACAAATATTCGATTACAAGTCACGAGGCCGGATTTTCGAACTTATTTAATAATGAGACCGCGAAAATAATTTATTTGTCATTGAATTTTTTCTCGTATCAAATTTACATGACGGATAAGAAATATAAGATGACTTTTGACGGATTATTTCTGTACCGAACGATTTCATTCGTAACTGTTTATTATATTAGCTTACAAAATCGCGTATTTAAATTACACTTATAGATATTCCTTTGCGTAACTAGCTAACTAGTAACTAACTACACGTATAGAGTAACCTTGGTTAAAAGTTTGAGCTTTTATTCAACGCGATTATTATGCTTCGCCGGATTCAAGGTTTCTGTATTTATTTCAAGTTTGTTTGTTGTTTTTTTTTTTCATTTTTCCGTAGATTAGTTCAGTTGTAGCATAATTTTCGATGATGAGAAAATTATTGAATAAGGATTAAGATTTTGACATCGTTTTGTCATCCACTTCATTCAGAACATGAAGGAAACTTTTTTCTCTTTCAAATAGCTTTACTGATCTGCCAACATGAGGCGTACACAACGCACATTTGATTGCTGTAATTTTCGCTCGGTTGACCAAGGGGAGGCCATTGTCTCACTCACTACACTATTGGGACTGTCAAGCAAGGCGTCTGATATCTGGTGGTGATTGATGAAACTAGCGTGGAGGTACCAACGGGACGTCAATCAGAATCAGAGTAATCAGACACAAATGGTCGCACAATATTCGAAGTTTACCAGCACTTTTTGGGATTGTCTGCGAAGCTTAACCTCAATTAATATTGGCAACGTTGTAAGATGTAGTCTCTTCGGTTATAAAAGCAGACTTTTGGCGCTTCAATTCCAAGAGAGTACAAAGTGCACCTGTATGATCATTTTCAATTTATTTGGTGTTGGTTGATTCCTTTCAAAGAGAAATCACTCAGACTCTGATACCTCCTCAAAGAGAGGCTAGGTTAGGTTTGATTTTGCTATAGCAAACTCACTCAAATGTCAAAAATTTGAGAAAAGTTGTTGAAAATTAAAGTACACGTTGCTCTCTCCTTAGATCAAAACTTCATAGTTGTCTTTCTTTTCATTACAACGTTCATTAGCGTGTTACTATTTTCACAACAATGCCTATTATTAGTTGAGCTTCGCAGGTAAGGCCCAATTTTTGAATCAAAATACAATTTTTCAATTTGCGACTCCTAGCGGTTAATTATTGAACTTACAAGGAGATACTGCACATTAGCGCCTCAACAAATTCTTGGCGGTCCCAATCGAGTGTACTTTAGAATCTCGACCTTATGGTCTCATGGCCAAAATTGGGGAGGTTTATTGCAGTTACGAAGCGCGACAGAATGATTTCAGTCACTTTCTTCATCCAGTACACTGTATCCCTGGCCTGAGGTACTTAGGTTAGGGATTCGTAATAAAAGAGTAACCTAATCAAATATATTTTACCCTAATATAGATTAAATAAAAAAAAATAAGAAAAAAACAAAAGCCGATTTAGGCAAATAAAAGAAAAAAAGAAAACAAGAGTTTTGTAAAGTGCTCACAGACTTCCCAGTTCAAGTATTCGTTTATGTCGTAAAAGTTTTACTCAGTTAGCCAGTTTTGAGTTTTGTTTTGAAAGGCAGTTTATTGCATAAATTTTGAGGTCAATGTAGTCGATGCTTTTTTGGAATATCGTGTAATTACACGTTT
>QBDW01006833.1:0-28414 GCA_003261595.1 Maconellicoccus hirsutus
CGAGCAAACGCGGATCCATTTGCGGTGCGAATTTACAATTTAATGTACTCCTTTTTTGCACACGCGCGCCGCGCTCGTAAAATATGGTTGCGGCGAAAAAGCTAACTCTTTTAGCTTTCGTATACGCTCGATCGAGAGATGCTAATTAAACACCGAGTATTTCCTAATAACCGTCCGACCGTTCGGTTAATTAAATTTATGCTCCCCCTTGTAACCGCGTAAATACACGCGCCCCTCGGTGAAAACGCGCTGATATTATAAGCACGAGCGAAAAGTAAAATATTTTCATGTCTATGGATTCCACCCTCTTTGCGAATACGTTGATTATATTAAAAAGACTCTAGTATGTACACTTGATTTTTGCAAAGGCCATGAAAATACGCATTCGAGATATATACGAAAAAGAAAATTAATTGCAATTACTGGATAAAGATCGATTCCTTATTAAATAGCAACAGACGATTGACAGCGCAGCTTGAATAATAACCGTACTCATGCTCGTTTTGACTTCAATGTTGTCAAACCGTGTTGTGTTGTTCCCTTTACTGAAACTGAATGAAACGCACCAACCCCATCTTGACCTCAAATTAATCAAACTAGATGTCAATCGCGATTGTTTCATTTTGAAGGTTAAATTAGCCACCCTCACTTTGACTTGACAGTTGTCAAACTAGTATCACTCAGTACGTCGTTCCCCTTCCTGAAACCAAACGATACGCAGCCACGCCCACTTTGACTTCAAACTAGTCAAAATAGATGTGAATCGCGCTACGTTCGTTTTCAAGGTCAAGTAACAAGCAGCCACGCCCACTTTGACTTCATAGTTGTCAAACTAGTTATCGCATAGCTGCGATATACGAGTTTTGAAATCAAATACGGAATCTCGTCCATCTTGACGGTGCAGTGGTCAAACTAGAACTATTCAGCGGCGCTGTCTTCATTTTGAACACGAATCATGCGCAATGATGTCGTGATATTTTTACGAATCATTTGATTTTTCAACTTTCTCGTACGATTACATTCTTTTCAAAGCAGAATTTTCGTCGTTATTTCATTTTCCATCAATTTTTATGTTACTTTATTGCGCGAGTGATTCGAAAATGGCAATATTCCTGGTTCAATTTCTCGATAGACAGAAAAATAAGGAAAAAATCACACTCGAAGGTTCTCAAATAGTTGAAATATATCGAAATTTTCAAAAATTGAGAAAACCTCTTTGAAAATTCTGGTGTAGTAAATTTCTAACACATCTTTGTCCATCTTTCACAGCATTTTTACATGATATTTTTTGGATGGCAACACTGACTGCACTAAACTGATGCAAAGAACTGCTACCAACTTCCGATCAGAGACAAAAAATCATGATCAATAGGCGAAACAAGATCATATAGACACTCTGTGGGACATCAACCAGATCACACCTCCTTCATCTCTACTCGAGTAATTCTCTGCTGTACTTTCAAAATACTCCAAAACTCATCCACATAAAGATCTAGCAACTGAAAATTTGGATCACATATCAATCGCTTCAACTAAATTATCAACATTTCTTTAAAATTCTAGTCAGCTCTTCGCACTTTACAAGTCACTCCACTAAAAAAAGGACTTTAAAGACAGCTAGCTAAAATTATCCCTTACAAACAGCACCTTCGAAACGTAATAACTTCTTACCTCCATAACCATATCCAATACACGATGAATCTGGAATCTCATCGATGAAACTTGATACGGTTACACGAGTAATTATAACGTTCCAGGCAAAGATACTGTAGCTTAGGACGGCATAATAACGCGTCCACGTATCTCAAATTACTCACGTTTAATATGCCGAAAAGACGATATAAACTAAGACGATCGTATTTACGATGAAATTCGCAGAATCAAACACGCATCAGCCGCAGCATCGAATTCACCTTCAAATCATACCTTCGCATACGCGAATTTTTTTAGGTCGCTTCGTTCGTCTTCTTTAATAATACAAAGGAAAAACGAGAAACTGTAGATGGTAAAGAAGTCGCAAAAGGTGTTTATTCTTTTTTATTTAGAACTGTGCGATATAAACTCGTCGATTTTACTTTTTCAAAGTACATAGCACGCACACACACGACCAAGAATATACGCATATGCACACCAGCACTAGCCTGGCTAAAAAATACGCTCGATTTAAGAAAGGAGGAGGACACTATTTCACGCTCGAGCTCGTCGAGCAATATATTCACACGGCGAAATCCATCGTAAGCAATATTATAACACTTTGATAGTTTTTGATGTAACTCGGGTGAATTTTTTTGTCGTTGATGGGTACTGCGAATTGCTTTTTTTAACGTACCACACCGACTCGTTACGCGAGTAAAAATAAAGGTTAAAGAGCGACGATGGTTTCGGTTATTTCGGGGGTATACTATACGCGGTAATATACGTAATACACGTCACAACAAGGTAAATACATTTCGCCTTTAAATTGGGCGAAAATGTATAGAAAAGCTACTTATTGACAGACTAATACGATCAACGAGAACGAGATTGCGAGATTGCATTTTTCACAGGTTTTTCCACGATGCTGCGTGGTTTATCTTATTCGAAACGCGTTTCCACCTCTTCGTGCTGGTGAAATAAGATCGGCGCGAGATGGCAAAAATACCATATTATATACCGAACGGATTAAACGTGGTAGTTGTCGCGTTACACAGACAGGCGAGGTTTTTGTTTCGACGAGATATAATTGGCGTACGTACGCCTCGAAGAAGATACGTTTTTTCCGATGAGCGAAATCAAAGAGACGGCGAAGAGGGCGGCGGCGAAATTGTAAGGCCGAAATTACGGGCGCGCGGATGGTCGTTTTTCTCGTTCGTTTCGCATTGTGGAATGAGTTTTAATAAAGTTGCGAGTATAGCCTTATAAAATTACTCGAATGTATTTTTTTTCCTTCTTCGGCTTCTTCTTCTTTTAATTTAATAACCACTTCGAAGAGAACGTATAGTGCAGATCGATGAAGCGAAACGTTGTAGACGACGTGTATACTAAAATTTGTTGTAAAACTTTGCCAGCGAAGAAGTTTAAGTTTATTATCGGATGTAAAATTTACTTAGTTTTGGGAATTCTCCGATGAAAAGGGCCTTTTTTTTTCTACGGCCCGTGTCCAGCACGAAGTACATCCCGTGATGTGCGCGATACCGAAGAAATCGCGTACGAAAATGAGGCAAAAGTAGAGTGCAAAGTGCGGGGGAAATTCGTACGAATGTGGGTTTTCGCGAATATCGGATTTTTGCGTTTGCACAAGTCGTGGAGTGATTTTCATCAACGATCACTGATCGTAAGCGACGTTACTTCTTACTCCCATCGAACGCGTTTTGGTGCTCATCACCACCACAACTTTAGAATCACTATTTTTCAAAAACTTCGTTCAACTCCTCTTCCACCCTTCAAAGTTCATTAAAATCGCAACACATTTGCTTACAATTGAATAAAGTTTGTACAATAAGCTCAAATCGATTAAATTGATGAAAAATTTGTTTCAAATTGCTTAAAATTGCCAAAATAACGTTAAAATTGTTTAAAAATGCTCAATATTTGACCAAAACTGCGTAAAAACTGTTAAAACATTGCTGAAATAATTAAGAATTCACCAAAATTTGTTTAAAATTGCACAAAATTATCAAAATGGTGTAAAAATTTACAAAAGTTGGTTAATATTTGATCAAAATAGCACAAAAGTTGTGCTAAACTACTGAATTGCTAAAAAAATTGATTAAAATTGCACCAAAATTACCAAAATAATGTTAAAATTGTTTAAAAATGCTCAATATTTGACCAAAACTGCGTAAAAACTGTTAAAACATTGCTGAAATAATTAAGAATTCACCAAAATTTGTTTAAAATTGCACAAAATTATCAAAATGGTGTAAAAATTTACAAAAGTTGGTTAATATTTGATCAAAATAGCACAAAAGTTGTGCTAAACTACTGAATTGCTAAAAAAATTGATTAAAATTGCACCAAAATTACCAAAATAATGTTAAAATTGTTTAAAATTTCTTTAGAATTGTAAAAAATTGCCAAAATGTTGATAAAACTGTTCAGAGTTGATCAAAATTGGTTAAAAATTCTTTAAAATTTCACCAAATTAACAAGATGGTGTTAAAATTGTTTAATATTTGCTCAAAATGACACAAAAGTTTGACAACTTTTTAAAAAATTTCCAAAATGTTGATTAAACAGTTCAAAATTGATCAAAATTGATTAAAAATTCTTTAAAATTTCATCAAATCGACAAGATGGGTGTTAAAATTGTTTTACATTTGCTCAAAATTGCATTAAAACTATTAAAACGATGTTAAAATTGATTAAAGTTGATTAATATTTGTTGAAAATTGCATAAAAAATGTGCAAAACGACTAAATGAATAAAAAATTTCGTTAAAAATAAAAAAAAAACTATCGAAATGTTGTCAAAACAGCCAAAAAGTGCTTAAAATAGCACAAAACAGTCAAAATGCTGACAAGATTGTGTGATATTTGCTCAAAATGACACAAAAGCTGGGAAACTTTTAGCAAACATTGGACAACACTGAGCTATTTAGACATCATTTTGACAATTTCGAACTGATTTAAAGAAATTTTGATCAATTTTAGACTATTTTAACAACATTTTTATAATTTTTTCGCATTTTCAAGAGAAATTTCAATTAATTGAATCGTTTTCCGCAAATTTTATGCAATTTTGAACAAATATTAACCAACTTTACTCAATTTTAACAACATTTTAACAGTTTTTATGCAATTTTAAGCAAATATCGGACATTTAACAATATTTTGACAATTCTGTGCAATTTTAGGTAATTTGAAACGACTTATGATCAATTCTAAACTATTTTAACAACATTTTGACGGTTTTCACGCAATTTTGGGTGAATAATTGAAAGACTTTAATTAACTTTAACAACATTTCAACAGTTTTCATGCAATTTTGAGCAAATATTAAACAATTTTAACAACATTTCGACAACTCAGTGTAATTTTATGCAATTTTTATCCTATTATGATCAATTCTAACTATTTCAACACCATTTTGATAAATTTTCGGCACTTTTAACCAAATTTTTCGTTAATTGAATTGTTTTTCGTAACTTTTACGCAATTTTGAGCAAATATTAAACAATTTTAACAACATTTCGACAACTTTGTGAAATTTCAACGAATTTTAAGCTAATTTTGATACATTTTGAACTACTTTCGCAATTCTAAGCGAATATTAAACAACTTTAATCAATTTTAAAGCCATTTTGGCAATTTTAAACCATTTTAAACGTCATTTTGCTGATTTCGGTGCAATTTAAGACAAATTTTTCGTCCATTACATCGTTTTGTACAACTTTTATGCAATTTCGAACAAATACTAAACAACTTTTAACGATTTATTTTACGGATTTCATTCAACTACAAAATTAAGGGAGTTATTCGAGGATGTCATTTTACTCAAATACTCGTAACCAACTTTTAAAAAAAAGAAAGAAAGGGTTACTCATGAAAAAACGACAAACACGCTGAAATTCCCAACACCTAAGATATTTAAAACGTTGAACACCGCCGCCATCCTATAAAACACCCCCGCCCAGCGATATTTGCACACTTCATCAAAAAATTTATCGCTCGAGAGAGAAACTCTCGCGATATTTCCAATCGAAAAAACCCCGCCATATTTTACTTTGTGGCAATCAAAGCTGGGGCAAAACCTCGTAAACGCTTTCGCCACGTTACCCACCTTTCGCTCGCACTCGGGAAAAACTCCACCAAGTTTGACGCTTTTATCAAACGTCGCCGTTGGAAATAAATCACGCAGAATAATCAGCTCGATAAAAACCCTCGTCTGGGACGGATACCGCTTACGCGGCACGATACCGCAGCCCGAAATAATATTCGGTGTCTTTTGAGGAGTATATGCACGCTTCGACTGTAACGAACTAATTGATGTTATAAACGCAGTTTCCCTAAACGACGGTAAATTTACCCGAAAAAGGGTTGCTCGAGGTGGATCGACAAAGAAAAGATGAAAAAAAACGTCGAAATTTCCAGTTTCGCGGCGTTTCTCCGCGTACAGTGCTTTCGCTTTATGCGTTTGTCGATTTTATACGTCTGTGCTGTCCCCTTCCCAGCTCCCTCAGCACACCGGAGTCGTTCGCCACCGGGGCATCGGTTATATATGTGATGTTTACGCGAGTAGATTTCTCCGTCTAATTTCCAACTCCGGTATACCTGGTTTGTCGTCGAGGTAAAACAAAAACACATTAGCCGGAAAAACCTTTAAAAGCAAAAAGCACAGAAAAAAGGAACAGTTTAATAAGTTAAACAAAGTTAATACTCTTAACAAACTTCATTAACGTTAACTGATGCAAGATATTTTTTATTCGTAATCCGAAGCGAAGATTTTAAACGTTGTACTTTCCACCTCCTTCGCCTTATTTCTCGCTCTCTCGACTGCGCCAGCAAAAGCGGCGCGCCTTTCGCAAAGGACTCACAGGCGCACTTTGAAAAAGCTTGTAAAGAATAATAAGAGATTTTCCTTTATTTATAGGCCAGCAGGTGAGTAGCAGAACGAAAAGTTTCGCCGAAAGTATTCTCATGCCTTGGCTCGAGTCTTTTGCGTTGTAAACGCGACGCCGACGCCGCCGCTCACGCTAGACTGTTTCATCTTCCATTCTTTTACGTTGTTGATGTCTTCATTGAAGTTTCTTAATTTAATTATTAGCGAAGTTGTTACACACAAAAGCAGCGTAAAAAGATCAGAGTTATTTTTCGCACAAAAATCACGAACTTACGCCAAACAATCGGTAAAACGGATTACGCAGTTGTCGAATAAAATTCCACCTTCGACAAACGAACAGGCAACACGCAAAACAAAAACTTACTTTGGCAAATTCCCCTTTAATGCTCGTTTCTATAATAAAAGGACCTCGTCGATGTGGCGCTCTCATTCGCGTCGATATTTCTCCACCAGCGAAGAGTATCAACGTCGGAATACGAGTATATCGTAAATTCCAAACAGGCGTCGAAGTGTGAGTTTTTACAGTACGAGTCTCGGTGGGATTCGAGATTTTACGTGGTCTCCTGTTCCAAAGCATGGGTCTTTTTCGTGTCAAGTGACCAACAATTTTGGGAATACAGGGTGTCTAACTAATTATTTTCAATTTAAGAAGATTAATTTGTGATTTTTTTGCCGTCGAAAAAGTCGATTTTTGCAAAATGCGAAGCAAGACAAAAAACAACGTACGAAAATCCACTTTTTCGGCGAAAAAAAAATCGCAAATTAAACTTGAAATTATTTCAAACAAAAAATGTTTCATGATCCATAAGCCAAAAATCGGTAGATTTTGTAAAAAAAATTATTTAAATGATGAGCTCAAGCCCGCGCGCGTTAATCGGTACTTCTCACTGTGCGGTAGCGCCTCGTTCACGGTTACGCGCGTTGCTGCGTCAGGCATGTTACCACAGGCCGAACGCGGTGCCGCGCGCAACGGTGAATGAGGCGCTACCGCGTAGTGGGAAGTTTCGGCCAACGCTCGCGTGCGGTTTTTGTGATTTTTGACCACGACCTCGAAGAGGCAAAATTTTGAAAAAAATATACGACATCTGGGGGTCGAAAATACGTTGAAAAAATGAGTTTTGAAAATTGTGCCAGTTGAGATGGGTACTTTAAAAAAATAAATAAGGTCAGAAACACCCGTTTGGAGGGGAAAAAATTGGAGTGGGAGGTTGCTGATTTTTTCATGGAGGGTCCTTGTAAGGGTCTGCCATGTACCAAAATTTCAATTAATTTCGTTGACTTTAATTTAAGAAAAAAATTCCTATCTAATTTCTCTAAAACAGGAGGGGGAGGGGAATTTAAAAAATCTTGGAATAAAATTCAAATTTTTGAGAAAGAGATACTCAGCTCACGATATTCGACTTGGTAAAACGACAATAACTTAGTTGCTCCATAAACAAAGAACAAAAACATACAATCCCATAAACCCACGACCGAAACCCGCGCACATCGTTCCCTCACTCGTCCACCCTCACGACACGTGTCACAGGTAATAAAACTGCGGTCGCCGACTCGCCTCTGCAGACGTGGACTCGGTAGCCGTAAAAAACCCCTCGCTGTTCTTCACGCCGAAAACGTGAAATTAACCGCAGCACGCGGAATACGAAAATTTTAAAACGAATAAAACTACAGACTCGATCTCCGTATCATCTCGACGAATCCCAAACTCTCGTAAATTTTTCCACATTATCTAAAAACGACGGCGACGCCCGGACCCGATTTTTGCGAATATTCTCTACGTTTTTATTATTTAGCCCGTCTCGAGACTTCTTCGCCTCGTATTACTCCCCCTCGCACCACGTATTCCATCATCCTGATAAAAATCCTATAAATCGAGAAAGAAAGCAAATCAAACAGGCAATTTCGAGCTTTACCAAATGCTCTTTCTCGCAAATCTCTCTCCGCGCGAAAAAAAATATCGTTCTATATTAAATTTAATATACGCCAGATATTTCGCGTATATCACGCGAGACTGCTCGTTTTTTTCCCCCGATATTTTATTCCGCGTACCTGTACACGTCGTGGTATATCCTCCCAATAATCCGAACGTATTCGCGATCATGACTGGTACGAATGCGAATTATAAACTACATAAAAATTCATTACGTACCCCGACGCCGCATCCCGGCACATTCGCCCCCTAGCGAACATTCGCCCAGATACGCTCGCGAAGCAATTAATTCGCGTATACGTCGCTGTAAACCGTGTTCGACGTATACGCGGTATTCATCGTTCATCGGGGATTAATAAACGACGAATTTTTCCATTTTTTCGCCCCCAGCTCCCCCGCTCCCACTTCCATTTGAAATTTTCAATTGATAACGACGCTAAAGGACATCGTACCTGAATAACTATCGCAGTATTGATTTATTTTCGCGTTCGTAAAAAGTACACATCGCGGAACCGTAACCGATTCTTTCTCGGTGCAGCACTTCGCCACGCATTCGAAACACTTAACCACACGTGACGACATACACGCCCTTCTTACAGCTTCATCATCGCTGCACGCTTCAACCCCTATCAAACAAAAAAAAGGCCAACTTCCACAGGCAAATCACCGTCTCGATCAACGCGAAATTCAACGCGCTTGTACGCCCGTCTCGCGAAAACGCCCAACACCACATACAATCAATCTAAAGACGAGCCTAAAGCCGGCTTTACAATTACGCCACTTTCCAAAAGGGATCAAAACACCATTTAAATATTTTTCCCCGACAACAATCCGCGCGCATTTCCACACAGCGTGGGAGCCGCGAAAAAAAACCTCCAAAAAAGGAAAAAAAGGTTAAGTACGAGATCAGCCTTTGACGTACGGTGGCTTAACCCGACCGAGTAGGTGAACCTTATAGCATGCTCTATATCGCGATCACGTTTCCACGTTATCTGATTTACATTCGGAAATGTCTTCCTTATTGCGAGACGTTTCGGTAAAAAGTAAAAAAAAACCAAGGGAGAACCACCCTTTAAACGATACCGTCGAGAGTTTTATCATTTTCTTATTGTTCTCGTAAAAAGCGGCGTGTATGCTCGGTTTTTCTTTTTAATTTCGCCATTTTGTACTTTTTCATTTACGAAAAATAACCGAAAAATACAAGTCGACACGTATATGAGGAAATAAATTTTAAATATATTGCGAATAACCTCGAACGAACGTCACGTTCGGAAGGAATAGCAAAGAAAAAACTTTTCTTTATCAACTACAAAGATGCAAAGTTCGGTGGGAGAATTGACAACGTTGCTCGAAAATGCTCCTGTGAAAATTCGCCGAGCCGAATTCGTCGAACTTTCCGTAATTTTCTTCGAATATAAAATTACCAGTAAAAAAATTCGAAAATTGTCATGAAAAATTGATATTATCAAGTCATCCTAACTTATCACAGATGGCAAATCGTTGTTACGAGTGACATGTGATCATGTCATGGTGTCATGTCGGGATGACACGTTGTGGCCGTCTCATGATAACACGTCATTGTTGTGATGAAATATTACATGATCGTAGAGCCACAAAAAAGCTCCACAAAATTTCAATATTTTCGATTTCAAGTCATCACAACATGTCATAGATGACAAATTATTGTCATGAAGACATGTCATGGGTCGTAAGTGACCACTCTGGTATCTTCATGTCATCGTAACATGTCACAGATGACACGTTATTGTTACGGTGACGCGTCATAGTCATGAGTGGCATGAGATCATGTTATCGTGGCATGTCGATATGACATGTCATTGTTGTGACATGTTTTACGATCATGGGTCACAAAAAAGCGTCACCAAATTTTGATACTTTCAAGTTATAGCATGTCGTATAAGACGAATGTCATGATTGTAAGTGGCAATCTTGATATTTTCATGTCACTACAATATGTCATAGGTGACACGTCGTTGTTATGGTAACGTGTCATTTTCATTATTGATGTGCGATCATAATTCAGCAACATGTAATGACATGATATGATGAGAAGTCGTGGTCATGATGACATCAGATATGTCATAGTCATGAGTGACATGCGATCATGCCGTGGCCATATCATGATGACACGCCATATTGTCATGTTGTGGTGATACGCCATGATAACATGTCAGATGATTATTTAGCGGCAGCCAAAACGTGTAATGCATTGTACATTAATGTTTCACGGAAAATATAATTTCTTCAAGCCATCAAAACATGTGATAGATGACGGGCCATCGTCATGGTGACATGTCGTGGTCATGAGTGACAATCTTGATATTTTCATGCCATCGTAACATGTCATAGGCGTGATATGTCATCAAATCACTGAATAGCCTGGTTCACCGAGATTTTAGTGGTAGGTTTTTGCTCGATAGCGATGAAGTCGCCACCAATCACATGAGCCATCTACGCAAAAACACCTCACTGGTCCAATTTATTGTAGCGAAAATTTACCAAGAACATCATCGTCTATTCCTCTTCACTTCCCTGTCTCTCTGCCAAAAAAAAAACACACGACATCGGACAAAAAATTTCCAAACGAGACCCGATACTTTTCAGTCTTCCAAAACACACGACACAAGCGTGTTAATCTTCAAAGATCCTCAACAACACCGAAGAATTCCATTCCAACTCCACTACAAAGGCCACCACACCAAACTCATTACCCGCTTCGCCATCGAATTCCGCGACCAAATTAAACCACCATCTCAACTTCGCGCCACTTCACTACGTAATCGATTCCAGCATCGCGTTGCCTTCGACCCCCCTCTTCACTCTTCAAACAGGTACACGTTATTTCGCACAATCGAACGATACGTCTACTTCCAATCCGCCACCTCATCTCGGGTTAATTCCACCGAAAAAGGGTCACTTCAAACACTACGTATAATCTCTCATTACACTTCAGAGTGAAATTCCTGGCTTCGAGAACGAACCACGCTCCCGCTTAAATCCACCTTTACTTACACGAGTACCACGAACACTGCAACTCGCTTTTACATTCATCTTGGACCACTCGACATAATAAGCTCGAGCTAATTTCTGCACGTATTGCAGATGACGGCTGCTTAGCTCGCGATACCCCGCTTCGCCGGTATCTTCGCCGCGTAACATATTTAAAATGCTAACAACCTTAGTATTTCTCGGCACAGAGGACTACGCGCGAAAGTGGCGCACTTCTTATATAAAAATCTCGACCGATTTTTTTCTCCCCTATTTACGCGACGACGCCACCAAGTACGTACTTGCACACTCGAAAAATATTTTCGTCAAGAGACGCCCGCCACGTTCGGCGTAAACCCTGCAGAAAACGCCACAAAACGCGCGTAAATAGTGTATAATAATAATTTAAGATAGCGCCGCAACTTGAGAATTTATGCATACTTGAAGTTTTTCGCGAAAATGCTTCAAAATACCAACTTTAAACGATGCGCATCAAATGCAAGTCACCAGCCCATCGTCGACAATCATCCTCGACTTCTCTCCCACTCGCCACCTTTTCCGACCCCGTATCCACTTGAAAACATTGTTTGTACGTGTATATAATATACGTTGTACACGTCACCGCGCGCTTCCCCCTTCCCCTTCGCCGCCCCGCGAAAACCTTAAATATCGCTCCCCCGCATCCGTCACTCTTCGCTTTTAAAACGCTCCGCATCTCTCGAGCTCTTCCCGTTGTAAACGCTCTCCACGCGAGTAGAGAAAACAAAGGCCGCAAAAGTCTTGATATGACAAAAGAAAGGACTTTCTGTTCGAGTGCTCTTTCGTAAACGCTCGACGTACTTCACTTTAATGGCACCGACACGGCATTAATTGTATTTAAATTTCCAAAACAAAACCTCGCAATTAAAAAAAAAACCTATCGTTCTCGAGCTCTTTCTCCCACCTCCTCACCGCTTTTTTCTTACCTTCTCGCCCAAAAAATTCCGTCGGTTCTTCGTTTAATTGCGACGCGCGTGCTCGACGCGTCGAATCCTCGTAATAAAACATCTCGCCGAGGTGATTTCGCATCTCGTAAAAAAATTTCTCTCGAACCGCGATCGTTAAACTATAAGTTTCTTCGCCTCATTAATACAACGAGCAACAAGTACCTTTATCCGAACGAAAAATTCTCTTTATACATTCCACCACGAAGACCTCTCATCTTATTTTCGTCTCTTTCGGTAAAAGAAGAAAAAAAACGAAAACTTCGTCAACTTTGAAATTCCGCCAACGTCGAAATTTAAATTTCTCTATATCAAGTACCATTTAACTTCTTTTATATACCTCACAAAAAATATACTAAAACCACACCAAACTTTCAATCCCTCATCTTCGAGCGTTCTGTTTAATAAATGCGAAACACAACTTTTTACTTAAAAAACCACCCACCGAGGTTCGATCTTTTAATTCTACGTTACTCTCACGTCGTCGTCCTTTTTCTCCGAAAAAATACCTTTTATAAGGAATTAAAAAGCCTACGAAAATTCGTCATAATATTATTATACAGGCGAGAAGACGAAGGAATTTCGTTTTGTATAACCCCCTCCCCTTCCCTATTCCCTTCGCACAGATCCGCCAAGTGGCTCGGTCGTTTAAAATACCCTAATAAACGATTACTCGAGTGTTTAGCGATCCTACGAGTTAATTTGTTTTTATTATCTTTTTTTCCCCATCAAAGGTTTCGATGCATTTACGCGTATTTTACTTAGTTCGCGCCTTTTTTTTTTTTTTCCTCCTCCACGAGTTCCGATATAATCAACGTCGAAATTTCCACAAGTACAAGGCGAAGATGTACTCGTCGGTGTAATAAAAATAATCCCGACATCTTCCAAGACCCAAGTACGATGCTTGAGATAAGTTGGCACGAAAAAACATCCCCTTTAAATTAGCCCCGAACGATAAAAGCACCGGCAACGTAAATATTTACGTTTTGAATAATTTTTAATAAAAAGTCCCCAGTTCGTCGACGAGAATCATTCGTTCGTGGAATTGACGTAATCCGATTTAGAATTTTTTTTTTGGAAAAAAAATTTTTTCAAAGTACGAAAATACGTTCGAAGGTAGGATATTTGCATTTCGTCGGCTTTATTCTACCTTTACGTCGTCCATTCGACGCATATACAGGGTGATTAAAATCATCGGCGGTGCTTTAGGAACGTGAGCACGCAACGAGGGTTGTAGATTTGAACAACGAGAGTATTCGTATTCATTTTGTTTTCTTTCAAGCGAAACACATAAAAGATATTTATACAGGGAGTCTCTCTCAGGCCCGGTGGAACGAAACGAGAAACGAAACGTGAAACGGAACGTAATTCACATTTTACCGAAATACTCCTGCAACGTTACGTAGAACGTAACGATTTTTTCAGAAAAAAAAAAACACGTAACAAATCGCGAAACAAAATGAGGGAAAACTTTAATTTTGTTTCTAAATTTAAAGTAAAAAAAATTATATTAAAAAAAAAATAAATGAATGGACCAAAAAGTAGAAACGTCACGTGAAACGAAACGAAATCAATTTTGTTCTCCTGTAAAAATAACCAAAATCGTATCGCGTTCCTGACAATCAAAAGATATTCAAACCGCAATACACCAAAGTAAATTTGGTATACTGTATCTCCCTGAAGGTAGAACGTCTACTAACAGAACACACAGCATAAATAAAAAAGAATAGAGCTAATTGGAGTCATTAACGCCTGAAACGAAACTCGTGAAATTTGCTTGAAAAAATTTCGCAAAAAGATATTAAAAATTTTCAACGACGACGATCTATAAAAAACATTTTCATTTTTTTATGTCACTTCGTAATTTTTTTTGTTACAATTTTACTTAATTATTTTGTAATATAAATGATTCCAATTTTTACTACGCATTTTCAGTAACAAAAAATTGCAATTAAAAATAGGAATAAAATTCTGGAAAATTTGTGATCACAGAAAAGACTAAAATTGAAAATAAAAACTTGAAAAAAAAAAAGGAAAAACTCTACACGACCTTGAAAATTATAATTAAAATAAAACATACATTCTGAGTTGATACTCATATATCAGCAAGCAGACCCGATCTGCAATGTTGTAGTGTAACACTTGGGGGGGGGGGGAGGTCTGACCCTCCGAAGACATAATGATGAAATAAATTCCACAAATACGAAACTACTTTCTTTACCGTAACAATTGACATAAACAAAACAGCAATACGAATATTTAAAATCCACAATTTTCCAAATTTTACTTCCCTCAAGTTACTTCAATCACAACCCGTCTAAATTTGGTATAAATGTAAATTTATACCATCTTTTTTAAACATACAAATTTCTCTCGTAAAATTTTTGCAACTTCCCCACGTAAAATTTAATTCCCCCAAACATGTTTTTATCGAACTAACGCGTCATTTTCGTCCGCCTACTTACGTAGATACTAAAAAATAAAATACTTCGTTAAAATAAATCCAAAACCTATTTGGAGATTTTCATTTTTTCCGCGTATATTTTCGTATTCCAGAGTAACTTTCGGCGCCATTTGATAAAATTGAATCGTCTCTAAAAACAGATCATATAAGCTTCATTCAAAAAGCTTAAGATCTTTTTTGTGTTCGTCTCTAAAATTATTCCTGTCCGGTGAACTTAAAGCGATACCGGAAACGAGATACCTCTTCAGATGCCAAGTTACATCGCCTCAACATATAGAAAATGTTTTCCGCCCGGTTTACCACGCTATTCTCGTGTCGAAAATTTTCCAAAAAAATTTTCCGCGTATAATTTTCTCAAAAGGATGAAATTTACGATACAGCCTACGTATTACAATCGGCGTCAAATTTCTTTCAAAAAAGAAAGATAAATTCTTCAAAGAAAAAATTTCTCGTTCTGAAAAAAAATTGTCAAATCAATATCGTCGTGGAAAATTTAATCAGCAGTTTGTATATAATTTCGCGAATACCAAAACCCATTTTAATCTTTTATAATTTCGTTCTTTTTTTCCCGAAAGTAGCGAAAATTTATAGGAAGGGTTGCATTTACTTTGAAAAGTTTCCAACATAAGGCCAACGGCGGAGAGGAATTTTTACAATGCTAATAGAAAACATATTGAACGGGGTTTTGGAAATTTTTACAAGAGAAAAGTTATACTTTTTTTTCGCGAAATGCCGAATAAAGTTATTCCGCTCTAATTTTTCTCCCTCGGCGGATTATTATACCGTGTTCGTCATTATAACGTGTTATGTCGAAGTACTCAAAAGCACCGGCAGAAAGGTTGAGAAAGTTTTTGTTTCTATAACTTCTTTAATATAATCAGGAAATGCGTACCAAGTACGCGTGAGAATAGGCGGAAATAATCCGTGGGTTTTTGGAAAACGGCGAATACATTTTGGGTGAACCCTCCACCTTTATTTTACGTATTGCATTCGAAAACTACGTACATAAATGGGCGGATTCCGGTAGGCGCTCGAGTTGGCGTAGTTATTGGGAAATTCAAAATAATTGAATGAACGAGCATTAAAGCGAAATATTTGGGGACTTACGAAAACAAAAAATCGTTACTCTTGACCACAGAAACTACGATTGGGGCAGTTTATATGAAAAGAATCTCTAGAAAGGCCTGTATCCAAGTGAAATCCCACCTGTATTTTTAAAAAAGCTTTCATCCACTCTTCTTCTTCAACGACGTGCACATTTACCAAATAAAACCGAAATTTTAGCGGTATGCGTTGGCGTTTTAGTTTCCGTTGAATTTTTAAAAATCAACATCTAAAGAAATTTATTTTGACAATTGAATTTCATAGATAACGTTTCCATATTAGAACGATATTTTGATTTTGATAATTCGATCTCGATATCGATATTTCGATAATAATGTTTTATTCTCAATATTTCGACTATGACATCGATGTCTCGATTTCAAAGAAATCGATTTCGATATCGATATATAAATTTTTAAAAATCGATATCGATAATTTGATTTTTAAAATCGATTTCGATATCGATATTTAAATTTTTAAAAATCAATATCTATATTTCGATTTTAGAAAATCGATTTTAAGATATCGATGTTTCAATTTAAAAAAATCAATATCGATATTTCGATTTTAGAAAACCGATTTTGAAATCGATATTTCAATTTCAAAAAATAGATATGGATATTTTGATTTTAGAAAACCGATTTGGAAATCGATATCGATATTTCGATTTTAGAAAATCGATTTTGATATCGATATTTCAATTTCAAAAAATTGATATCGATACTTCGGTTTTAGAAAACCGATTTCGATATCAATATTTCAATTTAAAAAGATCGATATCGATATTTCGATTTTTAAAATCGATTTCAATATCGATATTTAAATTTTAAATAATTTATATCGATATTTTAATTTTAAAAAATCGATATCAAATTTTGGAAAACCGATTTCGAAATCGATATTTTAATTTCAAAAAATAGATATCGATATTTCGATTTTAGAAAACCGATTTTAAAATCGATATCGATATTTCAATTTTAAAAAATCGATATCGATACTTCGATTTTACAAAACCGATTTCGAAATTGATATTTCAATTTCATAGAATCGATATTGATATTTCAATTTTAGAAAATCGATTTCGATATCGATATTTTTATATTAATACAATGTATTTCGATCTCAATATTTTGACTATGACATCGATGTCTCGATTTCAAAGAAATCGATTTAGATATCAATACTTCAATTTGAAAAAATCGATACCGATACTTCGATTTTTAAAATCGAAATATCGATTTCGATGTTAATGTTTCGATCTCAATCATTCGATCTTTGTAATGTAATTTCATCGTATGTTCGATTTCGAAACTTTGATTTTAACATTAATATTCTGATTTCAATATTTTGAAATCGATATTAAGATTTTGATTTCAATAAATCAATCTGAATACCTTGATTTCAAATTTCAACATCGATTTTTTTAATCTCGATATTGATGTGTCCATTTCTAATACTTAATAGACTTCAAGCTGCATATGCTGACTATATTTTCACTTCGATTTCAATATTTCGATGTTAAGACTTCAATGAATCGATTTGTACGTACATCGACATTTCGACATTGATTATATTTCGATTTCGATTCTTCAATTTCAACTTTGGCATCTCGACTCACACGGTTCGATTTCGATTTTTCACGTTGATATCGTTGTATCGACCTGAACAATTCGATTTCTCGTTTCAAATCCAATCAAAAAACTCAAAAACCACGTAGAAATATCATCTCCACGAATTTTCAATACAATCAAGCTAAAATCTAAAACCTCCTCTCAACCTCTCCGATTCTTTCCCATAAACCTCGTTTCTTTCGCCTCTATCTATTCAAATCCATCACCTTCGTACGGCAAATCTTCCATTACGCTATTAAAATCACATACACAAATGGCTAATCACGCCGATGATTAACCCTAAATGAATTCCCCATTAAATTCGGACACGCTGAGAATACCAAATCACGCTAAATAATTAATTACCGGTACACGCGTACTATGAAAAAACCATCGCCACTCTCACGCCGAATCCGATCGGTTTCCGCGTTGTCTATTTTCACATCGCTCATAAATTTGACACATCGAAGCGTCGATAATTTTCCCATTTTTAGCCTCACATCGTTTCGCAAAACACCGCCGCGTCCGCGTCGACGACACCGCCAAACTTGGCAAGATCTTCCGATACACGCAGCACCTCCATATAATTCCACTTTAGACGACGATCCCGTAAAAAGTCTGACCTAAATTCGAGCCCATTTTCAAACACTCCTATTGTAAATCCTCGCTCCTTCTCTTTCGATACCCTACCTCCTAATAAACATAAAACGCGACATGAAAGCGAAATAAAAGAATAATTACAAATTCAATTTTTGGTTAGTTTCCAATCGCGTTTTAAAATGTTTCCGTGTATTTACGACTACGCGAAGATCCATCGCGAAATACCAGAGCTCACAGGGGGGAAATTTTTATTAAGACAAAACGACGCGACTCGCGTTCGCTAAAGGCTTCCTTTATTTAGTTTTCCTACATCTTGGGGATTTTTTTTTTCTTTCTCGTCTCCGATATACTTTAATATATATGGTTTTACTTAATCTATTTTTATGGAGTCGACGGATTTTCCCGCCTACATCACTTTACATGTTATTTATTTCTTATTTTTGCGTGCCCCCTTTCCGCCGTCGCATTGTTTTTCCGCATTTTCGCCGAAAGATTAAAGCGAAAAGTCATCGTATCTTTGACGACGTTAAACATACAGCGACTGAAAAATGGCACCAGAAAAAACCCACCGCGATTATCGACCTATATATTCACTTACCGCAGATTTTCACCACGAGAAACACAACCGCTGGCTGAATCCCGATCATCGTGCTGGGCGCTGCGCGGCTCACGGGCGATGAAAAACAACCATACACGGTGTTCAATTCATTTCACCGCGCTTCGACGACGTCCGCATCAAAACTCTCCAAGATTTACCGTTCATAAAAGCGCCACACCAATCTGTATGCTCGTACGAATAATTTATTTTCCGTAATTTATTTAACGTTTGCTACGCGCCAAACGATCGGAGTACGTAGTCGAAGAGGAGAAAAAAAAACGCGCACCGACTGAGGAATTTTTAATCTTCCATTCCTCGGCTTCTTAGCTCGCGTAACATCGATTCGATTTCCCACGGTTACGTCGCGTCGTCTATTTTTTTTTTTTGCTCCTATTTTTCCAACACCGTGTAACAGCTCTTAACGCGATTCCGTATTGTTCCTGGAGTGTATTCCTGCGAAAGGAAAAAAAAACATTTACAACAAACGACGAATAAACATTTAAATTAAATAACTATTCGAGTATCGAATGTAAACTTCGGTGTAAAAATTTATTCGCCTATAAAAGCCTTCGTATGCGTTCGAAGCTTCTTTTTCTCGATTCGAGCAAAGGAAAAAAAAATTGCGGAGGCGATAAAGTGCTTTCGACTTGTACGGCGAGTGTAGGCGAACGACAAAAATCGACGAATATTTAACGCGCGATGATTTCGATAATAATTGCGAAAATTTAATCCGCCTTCTTGCCTTTATTGTGTTTTCCGTTCTCTCACATGTCAAATTAAGTCGAGATCTAGATAAGAAAATGCCAAGTATCGAAAAATACGCTCGAAATTTGTCGACGTAATTCTCACTCATCAAATTTAATCGCTCGAAAGTAACGAAAATAATTTTCTCGAGCGGTGTTTTTCTAGTGAAATTGATTTAAATCATTTAGTTGAACCGAAGATGTTTTTTAAAACATTTTTAGAAAATTCTGAAAAAGTAGAAACCCAAGAATAATAACTGGTTTGACTAGAAGCCACTGAAAAATGAAAAAAAAAAAACCATCATTTAAACACAATTTTCATTTCTTTTTCAAATCTGTTTTTCTATAATTAAAATTTGAAAATTAAAATTGCAGCTCAAGTCAAGAAAAATGGAAATTTACATTATACTTATTTGAAAATCAAAATTAACGCCTACGATGAAAATCGAAGAGTAAATTAAAGTTGAAATTGGAATTCAAAATCAAAATTGAAAAATTGGAAGAAAATCTTGCAACCAAAATTGATATTGAAACAAATTTAAAATTGAAATGAAGAAACAAAATTGGAATTGAAATTCATAATTAAAATTGAAAAATTGGAAGAACATCCAGCAATAAAAATTGATATCAGAACAAATACTGAAATTGAAAAATTGGAAGTAAATCTTGCAATAAAAATTGATATTGAAACAGATCTCAAAATTGAAATAAAGAAATAAAATTGAAATTAAAATTTGAAATTAAAATTGAAAAATTAGAAGAGTTGATATTCGAAAGACTGAATTATGAAATCTATGTTGAAATTTAAAAGTGAGTTTTGGATCAAACTGGAAAATAAAAATTGAAGAATAGAAGTAAATCTTGCAATAAAAATTAATATTGAAACAAATTTCAAAATTGAAAAAAAGAAATTAAAATGAAATTGAAAAATTGGAAGTAAATCTTGCGATAAAAATTGATACTGAAAGACTGAAGCATGAAATTTATGCTGAAATTGCAGCTGAAAATTGAAAAGGAATTCAAGGATCAAAATTGAAAATAAAAATGAAGTAATGCATAAAACTGAAACGCTAGAAGTAGATTTTTCCATAAAAATTGAAGTTGAAAAGTGGAAATTCAAAATCAAAATTTCAATTAATGATTAAAATGGAAGAATTAAAATTGAAATTAAACAATAAAGTTGAAAATTTAGAAATAAACTTTACTCGTATATACAAGTGAAATTAAAAATTTCTATTTTCACGAAATTTTATAAAATACAACTCTTTACATCGGGCAGTAGAATTACAAGTATGTGTTTTAAAAAAATAAAAAATAAAGGTAAGAAACAATAAAAAAGAAAAACAAACAAAAGTAAAAAAAGTAGACGAACAAGCGAAATATTTCTAAAAATATTAAAATCAAGACACGAAAAGTTTGAAATGCCACAGTTATTGTTCTAAACATATGATCAGGGGAAAGATTAGGGGAACCATAAGATGATATAAATTTTCTACTCACCAAAATAGAAATGAGGGGAATGATGACACGAAGAATTTGAAATGCCACAGTTATTGTTCTAAACATATGATCAGGGGAAAGATTAGGGGAACCATGAGATAATATAAATTTTCTACTCACCAACATAGATTAAAATTAGGGGAATGATTAGGGGAACTATGAGATCATATAACTTTTCTACCCACCAAAATAGACCACCTTTTTGCCCTATACCAGGTATGCAACAATCCTTTTCCCCTAAGTTTAGGTCATATGATATGATTGAGGGAAATTCTCTACCCACCAAATTACTAGGTATACGACAACACTCCCTCTTAATTTTTTTAGACCATAATGACAGTTTGAAATGATGTACACAACTACAGTTTTCCCCGAAATCAACATCCAGTTTGATTTTGTATAGTAGAGTGAGAGTGAGAGTGACTGGTAGATTTTGAATTAGAAGTGCTTGATTATAAAGTGGACCTTAATTCCTATCCCTCTTTCCGACTTGAAAAACTCTCTTGAATCTGATACCTTTACCTACTTTTCTTTTAAAAAAGTTTAAAAAATAGAAATAAAAATAGAAAATTTTAATTTCTGGATTTTTATTTTTTTTGTCAAATTATAAATTAATGCACTCGAAAAAAAAGAATAAACCCAGAAAAAACGCAATTGAAAATTTTTATTTTTCAATTTCTCAATTTTCTTTTTTTTTTAAATTTAAAAAAAGTAAAAATCAAATTCGTGTTTAAACGTTGATTTATACAATTTTTCTAATTAAAAAAAATAATAATGATTACTAATTATCAATAATATGGGGTTGGGCCGCGAAGCGGCCAGGGGCGAAGCCCCTAGTATATTTCTAAAAAAAGAAAAAACAAATAAATAAAAAATAAGTAAATCGAAATATAAAAAAAAGTCGACATAAAAATAGAAACATCAAAAAGATCATTATTAATTACCATCTTACGAACTTCCACAATTCGCCGAATGACGAAAAAATTGAACCCATCGTATCATAACTCAAACACCCATCCACATTCTCCAATTTCAATCACCACAAGAAATTCCTCCTTTTCAATTACTACCTCCCAACTGCATTTTGTAACACCAACTCAACACCAACCCGTCAAACTCCTCAACCCAGATCTCATCGACAAACCACCGAAAGAAAGTTGCAACTTCGCGAGCTTTCAGCCATCGCGGCGACCATCGCGATAAAAAACCCTCGGTGCAATTCGCAAATAAATAATCATCGGTACGCGAACTTAATGCGAGTAACGCGTAAATACGCGAATTTATCGCACAGGACGCGTACAGAAGCGTACATTACGAATCGCCGTCGCGCATTCAAATTTATACCGTATTGTAAAAACATAATTAAATTGGCATTTATTGGCGAAATTTAACCAATAAATATATAACAAATGTGCACCGCAAGTCGCACATATCCGTCCAGCGGTCTCTTTACAATACCGTGGCTCTTTCCTCGTTACATACGCTCGCCCGTACTCTCGATGGTACGCGTATATACACAATTACACATACACAAACACAATACACGAAACTTTCTATAAACCTTAGTATAACTTTGTTTTCGGTTATCAAAACGTTAATTTAGTTCGTAAATTTGAATAAAATCGAATTATTTCCATTTCCTCGTTAATGCTACGCTCGAGCACCCTGCGCCGCGTACCCTTCGCGCGTATGTAAGTATACACGACGCGTCGTCGACGCGGCCTCCGCCTCCAAACACCGTCGTCGAATAAAAATTGCATTAGAGCTTTTCGCAAGCCGCCAAATAACGCCATAAAGTAGCCCGAACGAAAGGGATTTTTCGTAAATAACGCTGAAAGTAGCGCGTTTCGCGAGAGCGCTCTTTACACCGGGCGTAGACGAAGCGTCGAAAAACCGATGATATTTGATTATGAGTTAAGACTATTGTCGTCGTTCGATACGGTTAATGCGTCGTATAACACGATATTTCGCTTTTACCATCGCTAAACGACTAAATACTGTACCGACTTATCGTGGATTCGCATTTTCTCCTCTTTTCTTCGTACCAGCAGATATAAGTATCGTCAAGGATGTTCGTTTTGAAAAAGGAAAAAAAAACGGCGGAAAGATACCGGATCGTTTTTAAAGAGAAAACATACGAAAGCATATATACGAAGTGATTCGTATAAAAAGTACGAACGAAATTAACCACGGCTTATATTACACCTAAAAATACACGTAGCATAACCACTTTATTGAAGGCGTTCAACCAATGAGAGTGATTCCATTATTAAGAAATAATAATCATTTACTAATAGATTAATCAAGATGACGTCATCGATTTAAAAAAAAATATTGGCAAACCTGCTTATCAAGTGGTTTGAAAAAACATAAATTAAAAAAAATTATCAAATTTGGATAAAAAATATTTAAAAGAGTAAAAAACGCTGAAAAAAATTGATAAAACACGGTAAAAAATAACATAAACAACCGTCAAAAATTTTTAAAAATTGGAAAATAATTTTAAAAAAAACGTTAATTACATAAAAAGCGTATTTAAATTTCATCTTTAAAATTGAATTGATTAAAAAGTCACTTTCGGCGTTAACTGCCATTTTTTTAAATACGTAAATTAGGATAATTTAATTTTTCTCCGCGACGTTAAATTGTAAAATTAAAATATCTTAATTCATTTAAAAAATCTTTAAAATTGTTAAAAATTAGAAAATAAATAAAAAAAACGATAATTACATAAAAAACGTAATCAAATTTCATCTTCAATTTTCCAAAGATTTTCAAACGTATGATGACGTCATTATTACCAAAGAAAAAATTCGAAAGTGTACTTTGTAAATTATTTAACAATAATTGTTCTATCCAAAACTTCAAAAATTCATCAAATTTTTTAATTTTCTTAAAAACATAAAAAATGAAAATTTTTAGAGAAAAGAAGTTACGTAAAATTGAGTTCTATTTCAAATCAAATGTTCAAAATCGACATTTCTTCACCTCCTGGAGCCTCCAGCAAGAATCAACAATTTTTCCAGCATTTTCATAAATACCTCCGAAACCTTAAAAGTGACGATTTTGATTCAGTTTATTAGAAATTAGGTTTCAGTTCGACTTTGAATTGTTCCGATGGAAAATTCATCGTTCCTACGAGTCTCAAGTGTTTTGACTAAGTTACAAATCGTATTTTTTTCAAATTCTTCAACCAGATAATTAAACCTTTAGAATACAAACATCGCAATTTTCAGCCGAATCGAAAATTCCAGTGAGATGTACATTTTCTCCAGTATTTCCATCGTACTTCAAAAAACGTCCAAAAAACAGCTGGAAAAATTGAGTTAATTTCAATATCTCAATTATATTATCCTTATTTCCAAAAAAAATTTCAATTTTCATTATACGTCTGGAAATTGTGATGGAGAAAATTAAACCTTTGCTGGAGTCTCCAAAAAACCACCAAAAATTATAAAATCTCTCTTATGCGAGTCGATATCAGTTTTAGAACGAATTTTACACAATAAATTTTCTCAATTTTTTTACTTCTTGCTGAAATATGCAAGTACTTGAAAAAATTGCCAAAAATCGAAAAATCATATTTTCAGGTGGAAATTTCTATTGTTTCTCAACATATTCTCCTCTTCTCAACTATTGATCAAATTGGAGCCAGAAACTTGGCAACAGTCGTGAACCCCTCCTTCCACGAAAACCTTCGATAAAACCATTCCTCAATCAATTACCAAAAACTTCGAACCACTCTCCCGAAGAAATCTCTTTTCATCGATAAAATTACCATCTTTCGACGACGTTCAATTTATTCAAACAAATTCCACCCGCATTGGGAATACTCGAGCCCACGTAAAAGTCCGATAAATATTACCATATCATTTTTAAACTCGATCACCTCCGTAACCGGCGAAAAAATTCCTCGCAATTCCCAAAAGTGGTCACTTAGATATTAATTCCGCGCCGAATTCCATATCGCGCGTATATCGTCGACGAAAACTTTCCAAATGTCTTTTTTTTTCCGGCGCAAAACGTCGATTTACAAATCCATTTCGTACCGAAAGTCGTTTTTTTGAACTCTGCCAAAACAATTCGACGAAAAAATTTCGAATTCTAATTCTTTTCGGAGCAGCTTTCAATCAAAATATCAATTTTAAAACGCCCACTTTAAATCTCCGAAGCGGCGGAAAAACAACACAAACTCGAACTACAAAGAAACATACGATAAAATTCGTCTCAATTACTCTCGTTACGTATTTCCACGACGAACCACTTCGTTCGCGTCCAATTTATCGCGTATTTCATCGGCCAAACACGACGAAAAATTTGATTCCTTCTTAAAAAGCGGAAACGCGTTTACATCGCGTGTCATCTTTCGTCCAACACAAGCGAAGAATTTCCGACCGGAGAATTTCCTCTTTACCCTAATTTTCTTTGACCTTTCGTCGACTCCATCATTTCTCCGAATTCCGACAAAAGCGCAAAAAAAAATATCGCAAAAAATGGCAAAAATCTACCAAAATTCTTTCCCTTTCACGCCAGGGGGCTCAAATATCTGAAAATTTTTCGCGTTTCGATATTCCATTCATTATTATAAACACTTCGTCGACGTCGTCGCCGGCGAAGAAAAAGATGAAATCAAAATAACCCGTATTTTTCATTGAAAAAAGAAAAAAACCTCCTCAAAAAAAAGGCGCAGATTTGTATTTTTTTTCTACGACATTAATTTTTATGAAAAAGCTCCGCATCATCGAACCTCACTCGCACTAGAAGGTTTTCCTACATCTTTGAAAATGTTTTTACAAAGGCATCCGCCAAAGAACATAACGTAAGAATCAATTTTTTTCGAAAAAAAAAATTCGATTCGACAAAGTAAATTGTTTATTTACACAAAAATCGTACTTTCCGCCATTATTTTCATAACGAGCCTCTTTATGAATAATTTTTTGCTCGACGAAGTGCGAGAATTAGCCGCTCCTTCGTGAATTCAAATAGGCAACTTATACTACAATTACGTCGAACGAGTTGCTCGAACGGTTTACTTCCAGGCAAACGATATTCGCTATAGAAGGATACACCGTATAACGAAATTTTTCATCAAATTGGCATTTTTTTCGCCATTTCCTTTCACCTTGAAATATATCGTTTCATTAAAGGAGACAATTTTCGGTCGTGAAATTCTTGCAAAAAAAAAAAAAAAATACCAAAATTCCACAAACATACAAAAAAAATTCCAATCGCGAAAAATTTTACGAGTTCGTCGAAGTGAAAAACACAAAATTCCATTCCACTTCTTCGTAAAATTTTACGCCAAAATAAATGAAAAAAATAATTACGGTAAATCCTCGCGATGAATCTCGGCCTCTCTCGTGTACGAAAATTATGAAAATTTGAACACGCGAAATTTTACGTACGAAAATTCCGATGGCAAACGTTAAACTCGCAACATACTTGCGAACACGACGTCGCGACGTATAAAACTAACCCATTCGAGGTTGTTTCTCTGCCATTCTTGTTGCATCGTTTGGCTTTTTCCTGCCTCCCTTTTTCCACCCTTCTGGCCATTCTCTTCTAATACGCAGCGCTCCGTAGTTCTTATCAAACGTCATTCATCAATCAATTACATTCTCGATGGTTTTGCCGAACGACACAAAAAAGCAGCCGGTTTATCGCGCTGACGACGACGCCGGTTCCTTAAATTTTTCCCCGACACTTGGATACGCCTTTGTTGGAAAATTTTCTCCATGAAATACACCGCCGACGTTAATTTGTCACCAAAAAAAAAAATATTATCCGAGTTCAACCGAAAATTTAATTTTTCACGTACCATTGTTGAAATAAAACACACTTTGATAACCATCGAGACATACTTTGGTGCACATTCGCGTTTAAAATTTCACACACTACGCCGATTTCTCACACATATTAGCGAATTTTCGCATCCTTTTGATCTATCGCACACCCAACCTCATCTAATATGTATTTCGCGAGCAAACACGTGTTTTCCATCTCCCTCGACGCATTTTTATTTTTCATCATTTCGCATAAACAAGGCAAACTTCGTCTTCGCGAGTAATTCCTTCCGCAATAAAACACATTCGAATATGACGATATCCGAAGAAGTGACGCACCCTCTCTAATCATCAAAAAAATAACATCAATGGGGTCGTCACCATAGCCGAATTTACATATTTAGGCGTCGAATCTTTAAGTAAAAAGAAATCATATTTTAACCGCGGTTAAAAATTATAACATCGGGTGAGTCAATATAAAGCGTAGATTTACGGCTTCGTCGTAAATAACACCCCCCTCTCGCTCTCACCAACCACTTCATCGAATACCAATTTTTACCCATAAATGGTGACTTTTCAACTACCATTATGTATTATTTGCGAAACGCCAAGTTTTCCTAATTTTACGACGCTTTTTAACAAACGCCACGTACAACGAATATATCATCGAAGATTCGTTTTCTATCGTGGTACACCAGCGGTGGGTAATTTCTTCGTAGCGAGGTTTCTTTCCGACGAAGCGATGCCCCGCGTTGATATGGCGCGGCGATTCGTAAACGAAGATGAAGAACTTTTGCGAGATGGACGAGGTCGTTCGTTGCAATTTACGAGTAAAAACAACAATTTGAGATGATATTCCTAGATGAAGGGAATGTTTTCACCGATGGTTAATTTCCCAACTTTTGAGAGAATTTTTCTCTTTTGAGAAAGTTCAATTTCGGGTAAAACGCGATTCTATCGATTTTCCGATGGGAATTTCCCTATTTCATAAATTCCTCATAATTAACCAATTTCAGAACTTTTTTTCATTTTTCTACGAGTTTTACATTTAGATTATTTTACTCTTGAAAAAAAATTTAGATATAAAAATCATTTAACGAATGTTTGAATTTCCCAAATAAACTCGCATCTCATTTTTTTTACAATTTTTGATAACTTGTATTGTTAAAATCTATCCGCGTCACCAAAATTTGAAATTTATAATTGAAAATTCACATAAACCCCCCTCTCCCCCTCTTCATTTCCATTACACAGCGTAAAAATCAAAAAACGATTTTTTTTAATAAAAATACCTAACCTAAGAAATTATGATGATTAAAAATTAATCAGAAATTCAAAACGCACTTTGATAATCTAATTTAATTTTTAAATAACAATTTACATTTAAAAAAATATATACAGTGTGTCTCAGAAGTCCTGCACGGTACCTTTTATTTTTGATCGGGGGGTGATAGCGAAAAAAATCCACCGGTTCTACACGTCTCATGTGAGGCGCATTCTACGAGAGGGTCAAAAATTTTTGGACTACATACAGGGTGTCCCACAGACCA
>QBDW01006836.1:0-71741 GCA_003261595.1 Maconellicoccus hirsutus
TGCCAAGATGCCGATCGACGCGCGTGAGAGATCGATTATTAGGTTATCGGACCTGAGGAATCTATTGCAACCATCAGTTTCACTCTATCGCGTACTGTGTGTTCAGTCGAATTTCGAACTCGAAATTTTCTCAGCGATGGTATGTTTTTGAGGTGATATTCGTGTTCGGCGACCTCGACTTAGTAATATGAGACATATTTCGTGAAAATCCGCCCGTTAGAACGGCGGTAATTACTTAACTTCATTTTTGCAGGTGTTGAAGTGGTTGCATACCTAAATGCGTATAGGCAGAGACATTCGCAATATACGTAATTAATTGATTACTGTGGTTCTAACCGACGGATTTTCGTGAAAATGGTCTCATTTCACTAAGTCGAGGTCGCTGAACACGAATATCACCTCAAAAGTGTACCATTGCTGAGAAAATTTCGAGATCGAAATTTGACTGAACACACAGTACGTGATAGAGCAAAACTGATGGATGCAATGGATTCCTCAGGTCCGACAACCTAGAAAACGACACCTCACACGCCTCAATCGGACCTTTGTTGCCCAAAATAAACGAATTTTTGTAATTTGTTTGAACTTAATTGGAATGACATGCACTGCCATTTTGTGAGTACAGTTAATTCAGATTTAAATTTGATTTTTACTTATTTTGAGTGCCAAGATGCCGATCGACGCGCGTGAGAGATCGATTATTAGGTTATCGGACCTGAGGAATCTATTGCAACCATCAGTTTCACTCTATCACGTACTGTGTGTTCAGTCGAATTTCGAACTCGAGATTTTCTCAGCGATGGTATGTTTTTGAGGTGATATTCGTGTTCGGCGACCTCGACTTAGTAATATGAGACATATTTCATGAAAATCCGCCCGTTAGAACGGCGGTAATTACTTGACTTCATTTTTGCAGGTGTTGAAGTGGTTGCATACCTAAATGCGTATAGGTAGAGACATTCGCGATATACGTAATTAATTGATAACTGTGATTCTAACCGACGGATTTTCGTGAAAATGGTCTCATTTCACTAAGTCGAGGTCGTTGAACACGAATATCACCTCAAAAGTGTACCATTGCTGAGAAAATTTCGAGATCGAAATTTGACTGAACACACAGTACGTGATAGAGCAAAACTGATGGATGCAATGGATTCCTCAGGTCCGACAACCTAGAAAACGACACCTCACACGCCTCAATCGGACCTTTGTTGCCCAAAATAAACGAATTTTTGTAATTTGTTCGAATTTAATTGGAATGACATGCACTGCCATCTCGACCACTAAGCTCAGAGTGGTATTCAACGCTTCAGCGAGGAACAAATCCGGTATTTCGCTGACCGGTAATTTACTCAACGGGCCGATTCATCAGCCACCATTATTCGACATTTTAGTGAAATTTCGCAAACATCTCGTCGCTTTTTCAGCAGATGTTGAGAAAATGTATCGTCAGATCGTCGTTTTCAATCCGTCTTATGGCTCTTTGAGGCAACACTGTGTGACTTACCTTTTGGATTTTTTTTCTCTTTATTGCAGCGGAGTAATAATGTAATATTCCTTTGTAACAGTTTTTGTTTTCGAGATTTTTCTTTATGAATAAATTGTATTAATTCAAGATGTTTTTATTTCGAAAATGTAACACTTTGGAATTGCTTCTTGGTTTTTTCTGGATAATGAACTGATGAAACTTTTAATTGATTGTTGAAGGGAGAAAATTAAAATAAAAATGGTTGAGAAACCGAAATTGTTTTTATTGGTTATTTAATAGATGAATAAAAAATAAATTCGGTTGGAGAACCGTTGAAAAAAATCTGAGTAAGGATCGCGTATAATATATACTTCTTGTACAGAATCGGGTAATTTTGGAATAATTAGATTGATAATTTAACACAAGAATATTTAATGTCACATAAATTAAAAAAAAAATCCTGTAGATCAACAGAACAAAGTGATTTTGTAATTCTTCGTAGAAATTAATCTTTCAAACGCGCTTTAAAACAGGATCTTAAAATCTTCGAAATACTTCGGATTTCGATTAGATTTAATTTTCGTAAAGAATTAAAAATTACAAATAAATAAACGAAAAACCTGACACGTCGACTCGTCTGGTCGGCGCACAGAATAAATAAAATAACAACGGTTTTTTTTGTCAATAAAATACACAAGTGTCTCTATATCAATCATCTTCGATAGTCGTAAATACGAGTACTTGCATTAAAAACTCGCTACGTTGAATTGTAGCAATTTACGTCGAGTTGAAATTTCGGGTGTTTCATCGTTGCCAATAAATAATGAAGTATCACATCGGAAAACAACTGTGGTTCATTCTGTATTCAATGTAATGTATACCGGTATTGTGCCAATAACACAATGCATATACGATTAAACAGTGCCAAGCTTGATGAGACGAACCAATGAAATCAAATCGTCCTGCAAAAATATACGGTAATTAATACATTACGTACGACAAACGGACATGAAACATATCCGAATAATAAACACCACATTTACAAAATGTACTCAAGAAAAATTCGATTTTTGTGGGTAATTCGTTGATTAAAAATTCCACGTTACGATTACGTCACGGTATGTTTTGCCGACAAAAATAAATTACCTGGAAAAAATCTTTCTGGAATGTATGATATGTAAAACAGAAAAGCTACGCCACTAATTACATACATGTTGATTACTCTTGGTAATAATTTCTGTAACAGAGAAATAATAATTTAACGTATATTCCAGACGGATGTTACGTAAAAATAACAAAAATCGAGTTACCTGTACAATAGGATTATTCCAACCGCCCATCGTAATCATCCAGTGAATAGTGGGAATAATTCCGTATGCTGCCCACAGCACGAAAATGCCTATTTTCAAAAAATCACGTTCCGAAAATATCTGAATAGCCATAACAGCGCCAAAGAACCCTCCGACAGTTATGGAATAAAAAATACACCATCTCTGCAAAAATAATAATCATTTTAAAGGTATTACATCCACTTCATCAAAACGGCGAATTCAAGCGACTAAAAAGCAAATATGGTATTTAATTTCAACGTATAATAAATAATATAACAATGTGAGAGAAAAATTCTCAACGGAATACAAATTTCTTCATTATCATTGACACTTCGACATCGATACGACCAATCGGGTCATTTTTCAAAAATCAAGTTCTAATTCTGTAACTTGTTGAAATGTGCTATTTAAATTCTCCAAACGTGAAGCACGCTTTAGGTTTCATGTACGTATCAACACGTAACAGTAGATCGAAATCAAAATGTGACAGCTTTCCCGAAATATTTGCTTTTTCCTACACATTATCAAAATATACTCACCACGTTACACCAAAACGCGTAATAAATCCCAGACAAATAAATCGCTAATAGACTAAAGCTAATACCATATAGATCATATTTCAAAAGCCTATGATAATGAGTTTCCGATCTGCAATTGAATGTGTGATATATCACACTGGTAATCATGCAGCCCTGCAACGGTGTTTTTAATCATTAATAAGACGAAACGCGATCACGTTACGTGATTATAGGTTACAATGTTGTTAATAAATTATGCAAACGTTTGAATTTATTGTCGTGTAAAGTACGTACCTGAAAACAAATCAATAGACCTCCGACTATGAACTTATCAGTCATGGATGCGTGAAAATTTAATAAACATAGGTCGTACAGAAGCATGCCCAAGAATAAAAAACATCCGAATAAATGACTCCATATGTTTATTGTTTCGTTTGTCAACCAAAATATGCTGAAAAATGATGTTTCGAGATGAATAACAATAGCGTACAGATTTTAAGAATGTGTTCGATTCGTTATACGTATTCTAGCTATAAATACCATAACGGATTTGTTCGCGAAATTCCCTATTCGTCTTTTAAATAAGAAAACACAGATTTGAAATAATTTCGTATTTATATTCGTAACACGCGATGCATTCGCGCACTGAAAAACTTAAAAATTTAAATTGTCAAAATAATTATTATCATTTCGTTACGTGAGGTAGCTGACGTCACGTTTCCGTAATATCGTAAATGAACGAAAATGATGAAAGGGGGAAAAAGCACCGAAGGGTGAAAACAAATTTCGTAACGTGATTGGTTAATTAGCCGAATGATTAGCCAATTAGATGACTTCATTACGTAATTACGGTGTAATTTACAAAGAATTCCGAAAATGGATTATCACGTAGTCGAATTTCATCGAAAATTTGCGTCTTTACTTTATTTTTTTTTTGAAACGTAAAAAATCAATTCAAAACCGTTATTAGACGAGATTAAATTCACTCACCTGGCAATACATTGCTGCAGTGATAATGCGCTTCTATATCCTTTACGAATATTTTGATTGAAAGCTAAGTAATGGGGTACTTCGCAAACCGATAATAATTTGATAGTATTTTTACTGCTACAGGACTCAACTTTATCGTGCTTTTCATTGGAATTAGGACTGGTTTCGCGGTAATTTTCGCAACACGAGTTTGTATTCTTATCTAACTCTTCCGCATTTACGATTCTTTTTTGTAAAATGCCATTTTTGTTGTATTCATCATTCATGACAGTCATCTCGTTACAGTCGATGATTTTCGCATAATCTGAAAACACAACTTGCATATTATAAGCAAATTATGACGTCTGTACGCAATTTAGGTTAATTAAAATATCATTAAAGCACGTGTGCACGCCGAAAGTAAAATGGTAATTTCCTCGATAGTTGAATATTCAATTGTAACTACGTAAATTATTGTAATAAATCACTTCTATTTAGTCGTCATACGTTAAAACGTCAAACATCGTAACTCGCTAACAAAAAAATTTCTTACGTACTCGATTAACCTTCATGAGAACCTGTTCGTTGAAACCGGATTACCCCGGGCGAGTTAAAAATTATTCAAATTAAACAATAAACAATGCTTTCAAGAGAATTTTCGAGTATTTTAATAAAAAAGGAAAATATAGCTTCCCAATCGAGATGTTGGGATAACCACCGAATATAATGGAGAATAATTGCGCGGAAATTCTCCTCGGTAAGCATCGTGAAAAGCTGAACGCAAGACTTATCGCAATGACAAGTTTACTTTTGAAAATCCTTCAGTTTTCTATAAAAAAACTCGCGGTTTTAAATAATAAACGCGATTTTGCAATCGTTCTATATAAAGTGCATCGTTCAATTATCAAATATAATATTAATACCTCTCTTCGTGTATTAGCGTGAACTTGGAAATTATAGCTGTTTGAAAAACGTAAGTAGAAACCATGGAGACATCTCGGCGTAAAATTTCTTTTTTTTTCCCAAAATATCAAACTCGAGAATTCACCACGATACCGAAAATACACATCAACGAGTTACAAACGCGTATGTGTTATAACTACCGTCGGAGAAAGTCGAGGCCGCATTACGTTCCCCCTCTATTACAATTACGTTTCGATTTGCTTCATAGTTTCTTCTTTATGGTGTTCATCGCGCCGAAGAGGTGTAATAAAAAAAAAAATCATAATAAAATGATGGCTAGAAATTCGTCGATTGTTTGCGTATACTTCACAATACGACGCGTACCGTTAACGTGTACTCACTATTGATCTTCGATTACAGATTCATTCGTACCTACGCCAGAAACCAAACACAGATTCGTTGACCGATGGTATTCGCGGTTATGCGGCTTTCTCAATCTGCAATACCATTATCAACGTATTAACCAACAAGAACAGCTGAGAAATCTTTCGAGGGTCGCGCAGTTTCCATCAAGTTCTAGTTCATTAACGAATTGTACATAAATAAATTCATGAATAGAAATACCTTCGGCGATACGATGCTCGTATAAATAACTACGCAACCATTGCTTTGTTGCAGTTCGCAAATAGGTCGATGATCTGTAGGGCTCATTTGTGCGAATATTTTCCGTTTTCGCGTAAACACATCGCCGAATCTTTGGAGTAAGAGTTGCGATTTCACGTCCATCTCTAAAAGCCACCTCTTGTTTGTCGCTTCCTTTGAAATCTGCAAAGATAAGAAATGAACTGATTATTCTGCGAAAGTTTACCGACCCTAAAATGACTAATGAACGAAGGTTGAGATACATACAGTATGTTGTATTCACGAAGGTTAGGAACTTAATATATTTCCATTTCCTGTTTCCTCAAATTAGAATTTCAAATACGTTGATTAACGAATATCACGTCATAGATTTTATTGCGGTAGGATCTAGTTGACAAAAAAATCACGAAAGAGATGATATAATTTTACTCAAGTTTGAAAAATTATGTAAGATTTCAAGTTTCAAGGCCATTTGAAATAGACTACGAGTGATAAAAAATTCAAAATTTCTTCTTTTAGAAAATCGTACCACGTAGATTACTAGAATTATAGAGAATTCTAAATCATATTCGTGAATCATTTATACTCTAAAATTATACCGACAACTATGAAAATCACGAAATAACAAGTCACGTAAAATGAAGCTTACTTTGAAAAGTTTCGCGAGTAATTTCCACATTTGTACTGCTTGATTTTCTTCCAAACTGATCAAACTCCCAACGGGTGACATCCATACTGAAGCAGAGATCGAAACAGCTTATAACTAGATTCAGGTCAATAACCAGCAAAATACCTTTCATCTGAAACAACAAAGGTAAATGAAACCCCGAAAAAGGTCAAGTCGCTAAATCCTACCCGAACAATAGAAACAATAAATTCCCAGTATACCGCATCAAATCACAACGATTGAAAAAAAAGACGAAATCTAAATACACTTAAGATTTACGGTTTTATTAAATGGGAAATAGAACAGATTTGATAATTATAAAATTGTTTTTTCGCCAAAAAATAGAGGTCGGGCTTCAAATTTGATAATTCATCATCATACTTGAGGGGGAAGGGACTTCTATTCACGTTTTAAGGTTTACATTTAGGTCGCTATCACGTCACACTTCGATATTTTAATCAAAATAAAACATGAATTATCGTAAAATGGACAGAGATGTGCGAAACTTTTATAATTTTATTCATTAAATACTTTCAATATTACACATAGATAATTACTTACGTGTGTAGGTACTTTTCTTTCAAGTAAATGGTTGTTTACATCTTGAACGCCTTCCAACTTCGATATTTCGGTTCCAAGGGTCTGGAATTTAGAAAGTTAGTTATTTTATTATAAATGAAATGATGATGAGAGGAAACCAGAAAAAAACTGATACTAATCACCAGAGGAACGTTGAATCACTGGAAAATTTTTAATAAATTTGTAGAAATTCCAAAATAGCATTCATCATTGACTGAGTAAATACAACCCACATCCACCAGTAAAATATGATACGTCATGTTAGACAACTTTACCATAAACAGGTGCACCTCAAAGTTCTGGTTTCTGCATACGACCAACCGGTGACCCCTATCTTCGGGGACTTTTTGGAAAAGAGGTGCACCTCTAATTTCTCGATTCTGCGCACGTTTTTTTCTTTTACATGCTTGCTTAACGTTTGCTGCGTATTTTTTTCTGTACTTTACCTAACGTCTTTCTTCGTTTCTTCTCTTCCTTTTTCTATGCATGTTCAATTTTGCCGTGTATTGCGGTATTTGTTTTTAGTTGAAGAGGATTTGGGTTTTTTTAGATACCTATTCAGTCTTGGGATGCTTCTTGGTACTGTGAAGGAATCTGGGGGTTTCCCTCTAAAAAGAAACCTTCACTCATGTGCAGGTGATGTACAACTTGCGTATGTATTATCATTTCTCTAATTTGTTTTTTGCTTTCAGATTTTTTAGTTCTTCCTGCGATCAACTTTTCTGAATTGTTGGCCATTCGTGCAAAGAGATTGAAGATTTTTCTTCCTGCCATCAAATTTCAGTATTTCAAATGATATATTCTCATACCTTTTTGGTTTCAGAGTTTGAACCTTAGAGTATTAATATTATCATTTTCATTTTCTCTTAGTTTTATGGTTAATTTTTCAACATTTTCAAGACCTTTTTCTCGTGCATTGTTTCAATATTTTTGTAATGTTTTATCTCGTATAAAATAAAGGTAATTAATCCCCCTTTTTTTGCTTGGATTATCATAATTTAAAGTAATTACCCTAAAATGGAGAACATTAACATAGCAAAAATGAGATCAAAACCACAACGGGGACAACAAAATCCTATCGCATAAAACGCCACCGGGCATTTTAAAATAAATACATCATAAATACTTTATTTAGACAGATCACATCGAAAACAAAAACAATACAAAAAAATAAAATTGAAATTTAACATAGATTAAAAAGGGTGAAACAAAAAACTCTTCGGTTCGATTAACACATGTGGCTGAAAAAAGCCCATTGCACAAGCTCCTCGCGATTCTTCATTTCGTCGCTCGTCGCCAAAATTATTTCAATTGCGAAGACGACGAATATGGTAACTGTTCCAAGAAATCTAATTCGATTTCTTCTTCGAGTTCGGTGACCCCGCTAACGTGACTAACTTCGCCTTTGCTCAATGCGGTGAAAAACGGTTGGAGATCTTGTAAGGTGCGAATTTCACGAGCGGACGGGAGTAATTTGGTGGCGTTGGCAGGAGGTGATTCTCCGAACTACATGAAAATTATTTTAGCTTGGGCGGAAACGCTTATGTATACGTACTTACTTTGTTATTCATTAACGACGCTATTCTTACGACATGGGGTACGAAATCTACTGCGCAGCTGCTCGGTGGAATAAAAGAAAGATTTTTTGATACGTCTGATTGTTGCGCGACGCTTCCGACGAAAGCCCAACGATACCTAGAATAAGCACTGATGAGGTATGCTCTTGGCGGGAATTTTAATTACTTACATTTGAAACTGAGGTAACTTATCCGCTGGCAATTGGACGGCTAATTTAAGCAATTTAGCCGCGCCTAGTTGCAATTGCAACCAATGCGGATGACCACTGGCGTGTAAACCGTTGTTACTATTTACGATCCATGGCCAATCCAAAGACGACAACACGCGTATATGAGATCTACGAGCATAAAAACGCTTTTATACACATTACACCGGTATTTTGACATCGTTACACGTACCCGAACTCTTCGGTATCGGTTGAAAGCTCGTGTTCCATTTGCAACATGACTTGTACCATTTCCGTTATAATGGCTGGCCAAAGTGACGTAATGTGGTGCGACGACATGCGCAGAAGTAACACGCGAAAACATAGAAATACCTGCGCCTGAATACCCGGCGTGCTCTGAGGTAATTTTAAGCTATCCGTGATTTTTTCTACACGTAAAATTTTCATTAAAAGATTAAACAGCGTAAGAAATGCGTTGGTTGTGAAAATACTCGAAACTACCTTGAATATCAGGCATGTGCTTATGAAATTGATCCTGTTCGCTGCAGAGTATAACAAAAGCCAACCGTTTCAATACCTGCGACCTTTGTTCGTACTCTTGATCTTTACTCGAGAATAAATTCAAAGCGTTGTTTTGATTTAAAGGCACACGATCTACGAAAATTTACGTCGTGATTTCGTATTTTGGAAGAAATTTCGTTTAATCTCAATTTTTACTTAATAAATCCCGAAAAGTGGAAACATCTTGGGACATTAAATTATCCACGATGACTCTCCAATGTCTCAAACTTCTAACTTCCATTTGGAATAAGCTCGGATCCAGTAATAAATCCATCACGTCTTTTCGCCACGCTTTACGCGTGTAATGATAACCGGATATGCTTGCCACTAATTGCGAACACGCGTGGAAACTGTTTGCATTTTTTTGCCTGCAAACGGAGAAAATTAATGCAAGCGAAGGTGAAATATTACACGTGTCGCATATTTTTCACAAGAATTATACTAACGTGTGATTTTTCAGATAAGGAGTAATATTATACATGACGTTTATCAATAAGGTGACCAGTTTCTCTTTATCTTGATTGGCATAGACGATATCTAACAACGGGATCAATAATTCGGCTAAAACCAATTGAGCGGCTACGCTGAATTGAGCCTGTACCGTATCTACAAAGTGGCAAATTCAAATTACCATTAAAATTACTCGGAAAAATTACACAAATCAATCATCACTATTACTTTTCAAATCTGTATCCTTGCTAAACAACAAACTCGGCGTCAATACGCTGGTAACGCTGCTCACCGACGCAGAATCATTCTCTCTGACGGCTAAATTACGCCTCAGCCAAGTCGTCTGTTCTAAACCAGAACCGGCGATTTGGGTACATAATTCGACCAACTAAAAAAAATCAAACACGACGTGGTCAGAACAACACCTCGGGACGAAAATTAACCAACCAGACCTTGATGATAATATCTTGCAAATCTTTGAAATCCTTCTTATCTAGGAGACGATCCGGCGTCGATGGCATTCGATTAACGAAATGGCTAACTGCTGCGCAGAATAAAAATTGCGATTTCGAACTAGCATTCGGGGCTTCTTTCAGCAAAGGCAAAAGGCAATTCCAGCATTCGACGAGGCGAGGAATCGTGATCAGTTGAAGGTAATGAACGAGCACTTCCAAGCAGCTGATTTCAATTTCGACGCTGTTCTCTCCGCCGAACGTGAATTGTTGTTTGATTATGCGATGCAAAGTGTTCATCAGTGCGTCCGGACTGACCGAATTCAGCGAGCTGATCAAATGTACTAATACTGATTGGTCTTTGGTGGCTTCCGGGATCACCGTCTGTGACAGTGTTAGGACATTTTCATGCAAAAAATCCACACAATTGAAGTGAACGACGAGAATTAATAAAAACATCGTGTTGTACGTTCGATTTCCTGCATTTTGAGTACCCACATGCCATATATCATTCGATTACTTCGCCCCCTCCCTCCATCCCACCACCACTAAAATTTTTATAATCGAATATCGGAATTATATTCTATATCGAATTTTTAGCATTTTGAGTACTCGCAAGCATATATTATCTATGCGTCGATATTTCGCCCCTTCCCTCTCTACTCCCTAAATTCACGTATCGTTCTCAACACGATATTTGTCTACGCGACGAAAGCAATTACTGCCACATCAGCGTTACATTAACCGACATTGTACTAACCAATTTAGGCGAATTAGCATTCGCATGCAGAAACCTTTTGTCCTTCCAGACAATGGCAACAGATACGAAGAAATGCATACTATGATGCACGGCTATGGGATTAAGCAAATTTAAAATCTGGCTTTTCACCACCAATAAACTACCGGCTACGTTTTCGTATTCTCTGTAGAAAAAAAAACACGAATTAATTCGCCACTCGGAAGACGGTAATTAAAAGGCAACATTATTTAACTAGAATAGGTTGTCTTGTTTCTTTGATGTAGCGCATGCTGCCTGGATCCAGTTTCCTCCTCTACCACACCGTGGCGCATGATGTCATCTGGTGGAGTTTTTCGCCGTATTTTATACGCGTTAAATGAGCGCAATTATAAATTGTTACCATTTTTTAATTTTATCTCAAAAAGAGCGAAGTTTACGTGATTTTTGAAAAGGACCAAATATCCAGAGGATATACGCGTTACATACTCCGCCAGATGACGTCACAATAGTCGATGGACGAATACAAACAAGAATTACCTACTAAAGCCGAATGAGATAACCTCTTCTAGCAGTGGCGGCTCGTGGTGACTGAGGGTGGAAGGGCTCTTCGCGGGTGATTCATTAAAAAAAATATTTTTTTAATTTTTACCATTTATTATGTTATATTATAAAACCTACTACATTAGAAATTAAGGCGCCAGGATTCTATCTGGAAGTTATTAATATCGGGAGGGGTATCAATCAGAGTTACGTTGGTTATGCAAAATCGTAACGCGGACTCAGCGTAGCAGAGTCCAAGTATGCATGTATTTATGTATAATGCGCATGCGCATGCCACAAGTTACGTTCGAAATGCTGGAATGAAACGCGGACTCAGCAGCGTTGAGTCCCAGCATGTGTGAACGGTGAATCCAAATACTCGAATCGCTCGCTTTAGCGTTCGTGTTCGTACTAGTTCGTGGCACGTTCGGAATTATTGAACGCCGACGCGTGTTAGTCTCACAGGGACTCAGCGGTTGAGAGTCCGAACTTTTTACAGATATATGGTTTATTGATTCATATTGCCGAAAAGTTGAAAATTAAAAAAAAATTGATTTCCGTCTGAACTCTAGGGAGGGCGGCGCCCCGGAGCCCTCGCCCACGAGCCGCCACTGTCTTCTAGTTAAATAATGTTGATTAAAATGTACCTTTGCTTGGACGACGTAATCGTCTGCCAGAGGGTGGAAACGCTGGCGAAAATTTTCGGTAAATTATGCAACACAGCTTCTCTGGCTTCCGGGCCGCTGTTTCGAGATCCGTTGCAATAATTCTGTGGAAAAACCGCGTTAATTTTGAATTCGCGGCATTTTGTGCATAATTAGTTAATCACATTTACCCCGATTGTAGGAAAATCGCTGTACATTTGGAAGAGGCCGTTGAACGTTCGTAACGACGTAGCATCGGTGGCAGGTTTCAACACGAGTTGAGTCACGTGATCTAGCAGACAATAATGCGCCAAGATGGTCAACGCGTCCAATAAAATTACCACGTAGTTGAAAGGAATGCTGCGAAAATAACAATCACGTTAGAATTGGCCATGTGATATGAATGAAATTCGGATGTAAGCGACTTTATTCTATACGGAGACAATCAGGTGTTCTCAAAATAATACATTTATCCGGTAATGAATAATTCAACCGATGTGATTATTCTTTTGCAGATTCAACGGCGACAAAATCAGAAAAAAAATTGTAAATACATTAAAAGAAATTAACCCTCGTTTATCATTCTGAAACCAACACGTCACAAAATTTTAGGAACACCTGGTTGCCGAAATTCCAAACCTAGCGTATCGAAACGATAATAATCGTATTGTTAACAAAAACTAACATCTATAGTCTGCTTTTCAAAAAGCTAACGACCTCTATAGATAATGCAAAATTGCAAATACGAACCTTTGTTTAATACGATAATCGACCGATTTTACATACACATCGGAAGACATTTCGATATTCCAGCAAATCTGTCTGATAACTTTGACGACGATTTTAGGCAAGGATTTTTTATAATACGGTAAACAAGCTATAATGAAGGAAATAACGCGTTCGTGATTAGGCCTACAACCGGGATTCGGCTCGAGCATCTTTTTCAACAGATGAAGAAACAAAGGCTGCTGGATTATTTGACGATCGCAAATGTAATCGCATTTGATCGAGGCATCTTCGTCATTTTCGGTCACGCTGATTGGATTTTCTTCGGTGTATATGTCGTTTTCGAGTACAATCAACGATAGAAGTAACCTGCGATAAAATTATTAAATTTCTCACGAAGATATGCAAAAAGAGGCGAGTAGAGTTGAATGCTTTTATACCTCAGAAATTGTATTTGAAACGCTTGATTATATTCGCAAACGTTATCCACCATTTTATTCTTTTGACGATTAAAAACGAGTATTTCTTTGATGAATAAATGTACATTTTGATTATCGTCGTATAAACAACACCAAACGCAATGCAGCACGATTTTCTGTACTTTACACCGATTCAAGAGTTCGCGAATAAAAACAGCCATTTCGTTCTTGTTACTTTGGACAACGCCGCAAAGTTGGAAGAATATTTGCGAAAGTAATTCGATACTGGCGAGTTGGACCTGAAAAAACACGCCGGAAGATTACGACCTTTTACATCGTGTTAAAATTAACGCGAACGTACTTGTTTATTGCCAAATATTTCCTTATCAGTCAACTTGGGGTTTCCGCTATTTGGATAATAGCTGCGTATGTAATACAAACAAATGGTAATTAACACCTCCAAGTAAGTTGTATTTTTACTAAACGCATCGCTCGATTTTTCTTCGCATTGAAATCCTCGGGCAAAAATTGAATTACGATGTTTCAATAGTAAATGCACCAAAGGTGACTGACTCGATACGGCGGTTGTTGAAGTAGCAAACAGAAAAGCTTTCGCGTTCACTGATAAAATATCGCGAAATTTATTTAACGTGTATAAGACGCGATTTTTATCGTAGAGATCGCAATAGAGGAGCATATGCGAGTAGAACTGGACAACTCCTAAATTCGAGCTGAGTTTTTCGAAATGTTTGTTTTCAACTTCGGTGTATTTATGGCAATTGCGTTCTTCTTCGGCGTACATGTCTTCTTTTTCGTATTCCAACGTCACCGAAGAGCACCCGCTGTTGCAGCTTATCGCCGAGTCGTTTTCTTCTTCTTTATCGCATTCCGCTGATTTATCCTGTAACAAGATAAGCAAAATGCTAAAAAGACGTTTACACTATTGAACTCAAATTCTTCGCGGAATTTCATGCATTTTGAATTATTCGATAATTTTTCACTTCATTCCGTTCACTTTTACTGAAAATGGATTAAAATGATTTCATAATATTGTGTGAATTACGCACCGGTTTTTTAGGTCCGACGACATTATCGACGATTTCGGTCAAAACATCTTCAATAACAACTTTGGCAATATGAACGCCGTCCTTTTTATTATTATTCGACAAAGATGGAAAAGATGTATTCTTGTTTAAGCTGGTGTTGATGCTATCGCGTCCGGAAAACGAAAGACTACGAACTAATTCGATATTTTTCGATTCATCGGTGACGTTCTCCTTGGAGAAGCCGTTATCGGAGACGAAACTACGTGATTTTTTCATTTCACCGGTATTACATTTAATGGTATCCATGGAACCTAGTTTAGTACAACGGATCAATATAACGTTTACATCTTCAATTGTTAAATTAACATTACCTAATTTATCTTTAATCAAAGGCAACGTGTTGAATCTGTTTAAACTATCTTTACTATCTTCGGAAGCGGAAAAACTTCTTTCCTTGTCTTCCATAGAATCGAACTCCGATACGGTTTGCGATACATCGGCGACTTCGTCGATCGATCCTCGATCAATGAAAACAGATATGTTTTGTAGAAATGGTAATTTCTTCACGTACTCTCGACACGGTATACTCTCGGCGTTGATGTTTTTACCAGATTTCGTCGAAACATCATCTACGCTTTCGGCTTTCGACGACTGATCGTTAATCAGACTAAGATTAGCGTCTTGTAAATTACTAGACGGCGATAGATTTTGAATCAAGTGATACGTGACGGGATTGCCGAACACTGAACAGATGGCGAATACTGCGGAACTGTCGTTATCCGAAGATTGATTATCGCTTTGTAAATGCTGTTGTATTTTAGCATGAGACATGCTGACGCGAGCTGTATTACGATCTATTAATATCAACAGTAAAGGTTCGACGATTCTTGCGCAATCGCCTCGTAGCAAAGAGTGAAACAGCCAACTTTCAGCCTCTAGTTTCAAGCAGTTGGTTTCACGTATTGGTAAAACGTCGAGGATTTTTAACATGCATCTGAAAGTATCGAGTAGTTTTAATTCATCGATGATTGATGCGTGAAATTATACTTACTTATAAAACGTATCTTCCGCACGCGCGGTATCGTTGCATTTGATTATTTCTCTACTGATATGCCATAATTTAACAAATTTTCGGAATGCTTCGAGTCGTTTTGATTCTTCTAATAAATGCGACAACGAATCGCCTATCGGTAAAGTAATTGAAATAAATTATCATCGTTTCGACATCTATGTTGATTCGAATGATTACTAACCGATACAATTTTCAATGACATTTGGAATGTTAAGAGTATTCTGTAATTGGCAAATTAATTCCGCGCATTTAACTTCGTACGCCGGGTCACCGAGATGTAGCCATAACCAGTGCATAATTACCTACATCAATCATAATTTTTACAACGCGTAATGACAACGAAACAACGAGATTATACGAATGAATCCATACCTGGAAAACATTGGTTTGATATTCGATAAAGAGTAATTGACTGGGAGTCAGTAGGGGCACAAAAACTACTACGGTGACCACTTGATTTGACGAAGCGTTTGAATTTGATGATACGGCATGCTGGGTATATACTTCTGAACGCCGACAAAGAAGAGCTAAATCTAATAAAGTTGATATTGCTACTAACTGTACAGGCACAGCGATATTTCCCAGCCAACAAGAACATATTATCAATGATTTCAACCAGTCTGGTAATACGTTTTCTTTGTCGATTGGTGCATCTAAACAAGGAATCAAACATAGTGGTCACAGAACACGCATTTAAGATACAAGTAGAACTCGAATAAGACATTGAAATCAATTAATTCATTTATCAATTTAAACTTCGGGACACAATACGACATTCAAATTAATATCCAATTCAATAATTCGAGAAGAACCGATAATTGACTACAAATTTCACTTAAATATCGTTTTTATTTATTAATCCAAAAACGTTCTGTTTTTTGTTTGTTTACAATTTAGTTCCTAATATTACTTTGAAAAAATGCTAGATGGCGTTGTTACGTTCTGCATTTTGATTGGTCCTCAATTTTCAGTGTTACCAGAAATAAAAAAAATTAAAGTAGCATAAGTAAGTAACGCCCTCTATCTTTTTAAAAAATAATATTAGGAACTAAATTGTAAACAGACAAAAACAGGACGTTTTTGATTTTTCTACAAATTTCTGTTTTTACAATAAGAATGAAGAACGGATTAATCAATAAATGATGTTTTATAGTTGGTAATTACTTTTCGAAGATAAAAATTAAGTTATCATAGGTTTAATTTTAATCCAACTCTCGAAGATTTCTTTCTAAACTAAATTGAAAGAAACAATAGAAAGAGTTCAAGAATGAGAAAGGTACTTATGACGTTTAATGATAAGAATTATTTCATCAGGAACCCTTTTTGTCGAGATACTTTAACAACAGGATTAATCCAACGTATTCAAATCGATTAACCAAAAATCAAGGGGAATTTAAGAAATTACACAAAGCGTTCAACTTACCATTGAGTAATTTACTCGAAGGAACAGAAGTTTGGAATGTTGACAATTCGATTAACAATTTAGATGCAAACGCTACTGCTTCTTTCCACTCCAATCCGATTGTTTTCTTGACCATACTCAAGTCGGAAAAACCGCAATCGAGATCCTTTCTCGAATTAAAGGAAACAGCGAACGAATTCATATTCGAATACAGTCGTGAATTCTTGCATAAAATTTCGCGTAACAATAATTCTAAATATTTAGCCTTATCTTCGGCGGCTGCATCCGGAGACTGGACTAATAATAATTGAAAAAGACTAGAAATATTTCTAGTTTCGCCCAGCTTTAATCTCACGCCGTATATGAAAGTGACGTAAAATTTTTTATAATACTCTAAGCATTTTTCCATCGAAGTGATTTCTTTACGATCTACTTGCTCTAGGTGTCCTTCGGAATCGTTTTTTTCGTTCGATTCGATACTGTCCCCAGTACCAGAAATAGATGATGATTTTGAAAATCTTCTCTTGTCCGATTTCTCAACGGACGCGTCGCCAGTTTGAAGTTGAATTATTTTACCAGGTTCGGCTATCTTATTCTCCGTCGTTAAAACGGTGTAATTTTCGTTTTCGTAATTATCGTAAACCGAATTAGATTGCGAAGTTAATACTGGAGATCGAACTTTTGATAAGATTTTTAAACATAGTTTCAACGACGCTGCGACTTGAGCAGCGCTAATTGTGTCGCAATGATCGTTCAACGAGGAAGTGATATGTAAAAATAAATCCGGTAAGTACTCGCTGAATGTATCCGAATAGATTTCCAACGATAAGGAATCCAATAAAAATATTATTATATTGCAGACCTAAAAAAAATGTTTTTTATAAATCAACATCGTTGAAAATTTTTCTCAAATATGTAACCAAATTACCTCCATTAAAGATGGATCACCACTACCAACAGGTTTAACGCTATCGTCTTCATTTTCCGACGATAAAGGCATTTTACTACAGGCATCGGCAAATAAGACACCAACATATTGCCATAAATAACGAGGTTCTAGGGAACTAAATAATAAATTGGCTGATTTCAACAATTCACTTCCATTTGACGCTTTACCACCTGGATCTTTCCAGCTTAGATATAAAAGCCTACAAAGCAGACGTAATAAATCAAGATACCGTTTGTTTTGGATTACTTTCGTATTTTTTAATCATTTTACCTAAATACTTCGAACAATATATCATCCAAGATAACGGATCCGATGTCATTTTTATCAAGCAATGATATTAATATTCTATAGGGTCTTAGATCATGAGGGTTTTCGCAAGTGGCATTCCTCAACACGCGTTGTATTGCCTGAAAAATCAATAGAAAAAAGGATAAAATTCGAAGAAAAAGGTAACGAATACAGAAAAATAAGTACCACAATTACGTAGTCGAGCGTAAATTAAAAATTTCGCAATAAAAACCGATTTCATAACGTAAAAAACATTTTTTCGGAAAACTCGTAGATTCATCGTAATTTTTCTTTTTTTTCTAGTTTCAAAATTAAACACGAAATCTTTACGCAATACAATGCTACCCATTGATAGAACGAAATCTCATGATTCACGAACTATTTTAAACGACGTTTCCGATCATAACGGTTGGAAAAAATTAGATAAGGGAAATTGCACCGAATCGTTATCAATATTTCCGTTCATCGCCGATGAAACCGTTTTTACGATAGTGGAACTTACACTAATGAGTAATTCTTTCGAGTAAGCTTTGAAATACTGATCTGCCGTTTCCATTTTTTTATCGTCGGATTGCTTCACGTGTTCGTTTAAATCTTTACTAGGAGATGTGGAACTCGAAGTAATATCGGAACCTAAAAGCCATCCGTATAACCGTCTGAAAAAAGAATTAAAAATTACGTACGGTTTGACACTGCCCTTAATACGGTAATTTTACCGGGAGATGTTTAATAAATAACATTTAACAGGTTTGTGTGTACAATCTGTTGCTCACGGTGACGTATATTTAATCGATACGCGCGGGCGTGAGGATGAAAAAAATCACTACATCTCGAGTACTACTATAACGAGAAATTTTAATAAAAATATAATACCTGTTCAAGGACATATCTCGTCTCAATAGAGTAACCAGCACGGAGGTGAGTAAAAGCTGGCAATGCTCTTTAGATAAAATATTATTATGCATCGGGAATCCCATTAAGAGAAAATCAAGAGCGCTACGTTGTATTAACACGCTGGAATCTTGAAAACACGTACATAAGCCGTTCACCTGCGAAAATAGTCGTTTATTTATACGCAATACAGAAACGACGTCGTCAAAAATACACGAATTTTCTGCTACCATTAATTCGACATCATTTCCCATCAAATACATTTGTTCTTTCATCGTCGAGTGCTTATCGAAATGCGACAAAATAAATAGAATAGCAGGCAAGCGAACAGCCGCATTTGAAGTTAGGCATTCCCACAAACATGTATAAAATACTGACGGATTCACGCCCATGCAAACTTTCTCTAATAATGAATTCGTCCTAGAAATATGATACCGGAGTCAAGGGTAATCAATAAATTTATCAAGACGATGCAAATAGTACCTTTCGTAGTAATCAGTTCCTTCTTCAATTCCTGGTAGGACCCCGCTGAGAAATCCATTTAAACCGGGAACTAATCTTTCACCCAAAGGGACGAAATGCGTTTCGTAAATTGTTAGTAAAGATTGCTTTACGTTTGTATAAGCGTGTCCGAATAAAGGAAATAAACCTATGATAAAATCGTCAATTATTATCCGTACATAATCTTTTCCAAGGATATGTTTTCCGTACCGGAGCCGTAAATGAATAATTCTTGACTCAAGCGATTCGTTCCCATGGTTCGGAACATGATATCGTATGTATCTAATGCTTTTAGGTGCACACCTGACGGTAAATGAGGATGTAAACATTGCGCTAATCGTTTACTTATTTTCATACGACGAGGTATAACTGGGTACTTAGTATGATTCAGTAGAATCTATAAAACCAAATAGAAAACGTGATTTAAACCATTATTAGCATTGGCATGAGTCATCGAACGTATACCTTATTGAGTTTCCCCAGAAATGAGATGAGATCTGCCCAATCGCTGGTGTATTCAAAGCTCTTAAGAGCTTTATCAATAGAAGTGACATATCTGGAAAACAATCGCAAATTAGTAACGAATATTTCCAAGAAACTGACACCAAAATTACACAAAACAACTAAAATACGTGTAAGATATCCTGCCCTTGTATTTTTACTTGAAATTCGTATACGTACTTTTTGTATTTCTTGTTTCGATCAACAGACATACCAAGCAAAAAATGCTGAAAAAAAACTACCAGTCAATACGAAAAATTAATATAACAACTTACATTCTGTATTTCGAGTCATTCATTAATTCGTATTCTTCAAACGCAATAGAACTCATTTTCGTATGTTTATGTAGAGGTACTTGAAAGTGTGCAAACTTTTATTAAAAGATAAATAAACTCACTCAATCAATGTAAGGTTTAAGTCATTTTTTCTACATTGAAGATTTGCTAAATCAACATTTTACGTCAACATCTCTCTTCATCGAAACACTGTAATATATTATAAAAATTTTATCACCTTTTTCTTCACTTGCGCAAATTACACATGAACACTTCACATTTTTTAGACGTATCTGTCAAATGGCAGCACTGCATTTCCCTTTCTCGAATCGGGAATAAAAATTCTTTATAAAATTGTCGCGAAATTATGGTAAATAGTGAATTTTTTGACCTTAGAATTATTAATGAACTAAGAAATATTTTTGACTACTTCCTACACGCGCGGAAAACCGGTATGGAGAATTTGCGAGATTTGCAACGTCACATAAAAATTATCAAAACATGGCAACATTACGTATTCTTTAACATTACGAATATTCCACGGCAACACTGAATTTCCCTTTTCACGCCGAATTACTAGAAAATTCATCGTTTATGCGAGAAAAAATTCATACGTAAAGGACTTTCTAATTTCAAAAATTAATAAAAAAGCCCCGGTAATTTTTACATTTACCTCGAATGCGGGTTAATCCTCGTACAAATAATTCAAACTAATACTCACCTATTTACGAAATTATATAAAAATTATCGAAAATGGTAACAATACATAATCCTTATCACCGCCGACTTTCAGTTATCTCAAAAATAGAGTAATTTTCCACGTAAAGTTATTAAAATCTCTTAAAAATTTCTTGTTTAAAGCGTTGTAGTTTTTAATTTGAAAATATGACCGACGAAGACGATAACGACGACATACCACGTCTTTCCAACGAGGCCATGCTCGCTTTGCAGGAATTCTTGAACGAAAAACAAATGCAACAGAATCTCGCCAGTCAGACTGATATTGAAGAACCACTAAAAGTGAACGATATGGAAGAAAATTGGGTAAACATTGTTATCATTTTGCATAAAAAAATCTATTTACGACCGTTAACTTGAAGGTGAGAGTTATCTAGACATACGCACAACGAAAATGTTAGTAATTGTAAAACTATTCAACAGCAACTTAGTCAGTTCTGGTATGACGATTTAACCGCCGAACAACTGTGTTCAGAAGCTCTAAATGAGATTGACGATGATGGGAAAATAGCCCTGATTGGATGTCCTTCTCTATATTACTTTTTGAAGAAAAAAATTAATGATTCTATTTCCGGTAGCAGAGATATTTTTTTACAAGTTTTTTTATTATTAAATATTAAAGGTAAAATATTAATCATCTTTTACAGTTAAATTATTAGACGTCGATAAACGATTTTCCTCTTACAAAGACGATTTCATCTATTACGACTACAACGAACCATTATCACCGGATATAAAGGAAAATTACAAAAATTACTTCGACATTGTCATCTTAGATCCTCCGTTTCTATCTGAAGAGTGTTTTTTAAAATGTGCCCTAACCGCGAAATTCCTTACTAAATGCAAAATAATAGTATGCACAGGTAAACCTACTTTTTCTTTATCTCTGCACGATCTGCATCCGATAATTTCGTAACGTTTAGTACTCAAATTGTTCATTTCAGGGGCTGTTATGGAATCCTTTGTGAAAAAAGTATTGAACGCGAAGAAAACTACTTTCGAGCCGAAACATAAAAATAATCTTGCTAATGAGTTTTGTTGTTTTATAAACTATGATAGTAAAGCTTTAAAATTTGCTACAGAATCGTAGCGATGTAACTTTTTGTATGTTTTTTCTTTTTCAAACAAAATTTATCGTAGTAAATATTTATATTACGAATAAAAACGTTTACTGCGAAGTATAAATGTTGATTTTCAAAAGCGTATATTTGGATTTCCCTCGGTGTCGATACGTATTGAGTAATTAGCGTATGTTCTGCGCCACTCTTTAGTGTAATTAAATGAAGGATTTTTCTAAAAACTTTAATAATACACAAAACGAGGTAATTAAAATATAAAAGCATTAACACGATAAAACAAAAAAAAAAATTAAAAACAAGTATACTTATTACCATTACTAGCACATTTAATTTTTCTCGCAAATTTAACAGAAATTTTGTAAATTTCTGTTAAATTTGAAAATAAAACTAAAATATGTTAGCATTAGTAACAAATATCTGACAATTGTATAATATTAGGACAGCCATTAAAAATATATATAAAAAAACGGTCAAAAATATAATCAGCAAAGATTAGAAAACATTAATATGCCACTTATTACTTAAATGATTATCATTGATATACGATACGAGCAAACATAAAAACAAAGAGTATTAACCAGATTAAAATTAAATTCATAAAAATATTAAAGATCCGTTTAACGGTTAGTACAATATGGTTAACATAAAAATTACATTATTCACGATTATCTTTCCTAATTCGATATATGACTGGCATCCGAAACATTTTCACTGGGAATGTGATTTTCTTTACGCCAATTTTGAATTGCATTCCATATTCGTAATTCGACGCCTCCTCTGGAAATGAAATTTTTAAAATTATTTCCGAAGTAAATTTTATATTCAAAATTGAGAGAAATCATAACATACTTTAACATCATTTTTCTGAGATCATAACGAGTAATATAATTTAACATATCATCCAATGTGTATTCTTCAGCGATAAACTGAAATAGAAAATTATAATTAAATACAACGAAACGATGAAATTCGAGTGAATAATGATGAAAAATACCTTATTGATAGAACGCTGATCCAGTTTTAATTTATTCAGCCAATTTATCAAGTTCACATCAGGCTCTAGTTTATTGATAATAGTGATATTAACGGGGCTTTCTTCCGAATCGCAGGATTTGGATTTCATTAATGGGTTTCCGCTAATCAACGATTTTTGTTAATTACACGATAGTAGAAAATATTAAGATAGACTAATGTTTCGAACCACGAATCTGATGATTTCGAGCTAACGGAACGACTTTGCCTCTGCGTACTGCTCACAACATCTTTACCAGTTTCAATTGAAGATAAATCAGAATTATGTTTTTCCACGAATTTCGTCAATAAACTGATCAACTTCCTATTTCTCTTGTTACAATTGTTCAATAATAAATTGAGCTCTTTTTCATCTTGCAATAATTGCTGCAGCTGCCTGTACAAATGAAAAATACGACGTTTTAAACGAGGCAGAAAAATAGCAATAGAAATACGCTGTCGTGCGTGCGTAAAACTTCTCGTTTATTTTTCAACGTTGCTTATAGCGGTTTATTGACGTCGCGGTTTATTTATTTATGGAATATCACCGTTATAGTAACGCAAACACGAATAATTTATTACAATTGAGCGCAATTTTACGCACAAGCGCAGCGATGTTTTTCATGAATACCTTTCGTTATCTACATGAATCGATGAGATTTTATTAATTAGAGAATTGAATTTCTGAGGGATACATCTATCTTGATAACATTCTGTGCTAGATTTACTCGAATTGCAAGATTTCTGTTGATTATCTCCATCTTCCATGTTAACCTGATCATCATCTGTTTTAGCATCAATTTCACTCGTATCCGGTACTAATTCAGTTTCTGAAAATATTGCGAATTATATTATTCGAATTTATCGAACAATTAGACGCTGTGAATTACCTGTGCATAAAACACTGATGGCGTCACTAACCGCTGATTCGATCAAAGCATCAAGTGCAAACATCCAATGAGGTTTAATGGTGTGATTTTTCAATATACTGCTAACCTAAAAATAATATTCGTGGATATTTGAAATATTTATCGCATTATCGCGAAAAAAATTACTCACAGCTTCGTGAAACGATCGAATAATGAAATCCAGTAAGTTTATCTTATTCTTGAGAATTTCCTCATTTTTCAAACGATGAATAGCGCTTATCAACAGGTGTTTGTCTTGTTTAGCGATGAAGGAGTGAAACCCGTCCATTAATTCTTTCAAGTATTTCTGCAGTACGAATAAAACGTGAAATATTTATTCTGAGATTACTTACGTAATAAACTAAGGAAATTGAGTAACTTTTAAAAATGGAAGATGACAACATACTTCGTCGATTATATTGTCGCCAAATTCGCGATAAATACATTCCTTCCACTTCTTGCATATATTTTGCTTATCAGCTGTTAAAACCGCCGATAAGGTGGTACGTCTTTGTAAATCTTTTTTCAGTAAGTAAAATCCGTCTGATTCGATTGATTTACAAGGATCCGTAGATCCTTGTAGAATATCCGGCGATAGTAAAACATCCGAAGATGAATTATTGGTGCTTTCGGTATTGGTGATAATTCTACAAAAAGAAAGGTCGTAATTTTAGCTACAGATACGTGATTCGTAAAACATCGACAACTCAAAATACACGCAATACGAAGCAGAAATATTCGAACAAAACTACAAAATGGCCATCTAAAAGCTCGAACGGAAATATATTCGATGATATACTTGGTAAGCTTGTTATATACCTGTGATAGTAAAACTAGTCCTTCGAATAAGTTAATCAGACGATTCATTGTTATGTATAAATAGCCCCATATCTTGCTAGATCATCGAAGCAACGATAAAATAACTTTGTTAATGTAGCAATGGAACAAGTTCAGTTGTAAAAAGACGAGCACGAGGAATCGAAACACCGTCGTAAATAAATACCTGTGATTTGTGGTAATAACCGACGAATGACTCGTGCTAATCAAACTGTTGGTAACCGAAGAAGGTTCTTTATCGTACGACGTCACCGATCCGTTGATGGGCGCGTGATGAGTGATTTTTTGTTCATTCAGGGATATACTCCGATCTATATTGGCGGGTAATATTAACCCTCGAGATGGTTTCTTTTTTCTGAGTAAGTACGAAAAATTACACAATGTTGGTAATTCGAACCTTTTGAAATATTTACTTGAGAAGGAACGGATCTTCGAGAAGAGCAGCAGCCGTAGCTCGATCTTCGGGATCCGGCCGGAAGCAACGTTTTATAAACAGCTTAGCTTCTTCGGATAATTCATCGGGTATTTTTGGATGATCTTTGTAATAACCAACTTTGAAAATAGCTGCTTGAGGCGAACCCAACTCCATAAATGGTGGATTACCGTTTGCCATTTCGATAATAGTACAACCCAATGACCAAATATCAGCCTAACGAGTTGAATAATTTTATACGACTCTTTTGACGAGAAATTCCAAGTACTTACCGGCGATCCGTATCCTCGTTGTCCTTTATCAATGACTTCCGGAGCCATGTACTGTAATGTTCCAGCGAATGTTTCAGTACTCGCGCACAAACCTGCTAATCTTTTCGAAGTACCGAAATCGGATATTTTAACAACGCCGTTGTAAGTATTCACAAGCACGTTATCGCCTGAGTTTAATATTTAATTGGTAAATTTGAATTGTTATTTTCATATACGTACCGGGTGTTTATTTGAAACCCTATTAAAGCAGTGATACCAACATCTTAAAAAAGTTGAAAAAAGTCATGATAGGATAAAGTACAAAATCATGTAATTAATTTTTTGACTAAATTTTTCTTATCAAAATTTACAAGACGATTTTTACACCAATTGAGATAAATTATTCAACAGAAAAACTTAATTTACGATTTTGTACAGAGCCATCATAACTTTTTTTTCTGATGTTGCATCCTTGACTGGCAAGGTTTCAAATAAACAGTAAACACCCGGTAATACTACCTTTGATATCTCGATGAACTATCTTTTGAGCATGTAGATATTTCAAGCCTTCTAGGATCTGCTTGGTGTAGTAAATAATGGTACTTTCGTTTCCTTTCAGTGGACCCCATTTGGATCGCAGAAGTGCTGATAAGCTGCCTACACATTTTAAATTGATTTACTCGCAATCGTTATAAAAACAGATATCAAATAATACACAGTACTCGTTATCATAAGAACTTAATGAATAAGATTAAGAAGATGGTTACTGCGCGTGCTCGAATTTCTTCAAAATATTTTACTTTCCAATTATTCAACGCGGATTACAAACAATCGATTGAACCAAAGCCGAATGAAAACTTTTCGTAAATTTTTTCCACGTACGTAAGTAGACCTCTTCAGATTTTTATTATATCAAAAATAATCACCTCCGGGTACTTGTTCCATGAAAATTTTGAAAAATCCGTCTTCAGATACCGATCCCAAATATTGTACGATGTTGCGATGATGCAATTGAGAATGCAGTTTAATTTCTTCATGTAAAGGTTGCACATCTCTGAAGAAAAATACGACGAATTAGGCTAAACAAATTAATACGTTGAACTCGGCGAATAAACAAACCCCAAATTCTTCTCAGGAATTTCTTTAACGGCGATTTTAATTTGAGTATTTAAATCTCTGGCAGCGTAGACAACTCCGTATGTTCCTTGACCCAAAATAATTCTATTCAAACGATCATCCAGTTCGTATTCAACCTTTAAAACGTACAAATCAGTACGTCGTCGTGTCATGAAATGTATATATGCATCTATTTCATACCTTCAACTGATCCGAGTTCTGTTCCATATCTAAATCGGTGATCATTCCTTCTTGACCTTTGGTCATTTCCAAAATCAGGTCGAGAAATCTTTGACGGCACAATACCGATGGAAAGAACATCTGGAAGTCGTCGCTGTTCCCTCGTACGTATAGAAATAGACATCTTTCGTCTCTTTTATAACAACTGTACAAGTATCGAAAATTTAGAAAGAGAAACAAAATTTATACATCGAAATAACGTTACGCTACCTAACGCTACGGATCATGTTGGCGGTAAATGACCAATCGTGATCTTTACTGCAGTTTTGTTTCAAACAAGCGACGCATGTATTCCAAATTTTGATAGCTGGCTCTTCGACGTCTATATTAACGACTACGTAACTTGGCATAAAGACTCTGGATGATTCAAGAACTAAAATCTACATTATGAAAATTATCGAAATGATCGTGGGCTTGAAAGAGAAAAAAATACGAGCAAATTTTTACAGGAAAACGTATCAACTGATTGATATCGGTTTTGGTAGCATCGACGAAGTAATCCATCCAGAATGCAAATATATGTTCTTCAGCGCTTTTAATATTTTCTTCGGAAGGTTTTTCTAAATCGATCGATTAACGAGATATTTCCAATCGTTGATTTCAAGTACCTGTCACAGTAAATGGTAATTTTATTCAAGGCGATGAATAACCTAGAGATTTGAGAAATTACCAATTCGGTGGTTTAAGTTTAAACATGCATTCAGCAGCCTGAATAGCTTTGCTGTAGTCTTCAGCTAATACACTAATTTCAAAAAACGTAGCGACGTCCCAATACTCTTTTAACGAAGATAAACTGCCTTTTTTACCGATTAAATTATTCAACACCATTCCTAAAATTGTTTAATTATTAGAAAATTATTTGAATATGTAGTCGAGTGTACTTCAAACAAAACTCACCGATATGTTGAAGTTCTTCGGATTTGGAAAATTCGCTTCCATTTATAACTAGAAGAGTGGCAAGATTGATACCAGCATATTCATTAGGTTGCACTTCGAACCCTTTGCGATACCAATGAATGGCGTTTTTCAAAGCTGTTTGATCTGTGTAGTCGGATTCGACAAATATGTCTTTATAAATACGACCACACAGACAAACCATGTCCGGTATATGATTCTCCTTCTCTTTTAAAAATTCTTCAATAACCTCCAGAGCTTTTTCTTTATCTCCTTTTTTGTTTCGTCTGAATTAAAACAAATCGCAAATTAACCAACACGAATTTTAGATCGATACAAATCCTCCTTCTTGACATATTTACCTATTCAACGCAAAAGGATAAAGATATCGAAGACTCGGAGTGTGAAAACAATTTTCGTAATTTGGTAATGTTTTCAGATCTTCGACTAATTGCACCATGGCGTCGTAATCCTTAAATGTACAAATTCGATAGTTTCGCGTTAAATTTTACATCGAAATATTGACTAATTTACTTGTATATCTCTAAAAGACATCAAAACGTTAAGTATAACGTCGCCGGATAATAATCTAGGATCATCCAATCGTTTTCGCATATTATTCAAAACTTTTTTCAACTCTTCGCCGGAATAGGTGTCACGAGCTTTTCGTAAATCGTTTAAAAACTTCTCCTTGATATGTGTTCTGTAAAAAAAAAACACCTAATTCGGTATTACTTCAAAAAACGAACAAAAAAAGCGGGAAACATACGCACTTGGATTGTATTTCAACATCGAGTAATAATTTGGAAAGTTTGCAACTAACGGGTACTCTATGATCAGTAGCTGATATAGTATTTTCGTTTTCTTTCGATGCTCGAGGATTCGTCGTAATGCACATTCTATTATCTTCATGGAGCCGATACGTGATTAAAGTATAATTACCGCATGAATTCTGAAAAAAAAACACTCAGTGATGTTTTGCTCATCAGGCAACTATTAGACTTTAGTGCATACTTCAAAACGTAAGGTAGTTTCGGAGATAACATCATTAAACAACAGGATGTTTTGCTTCATACCAAAACTTTCTCGTACACCGAGATGATAAAACATCGTAGCCTGTTGAATCTGATTAGATAAATCAACAATCGCAACATCGGCATTGTAAAATATATCCAAACAATTCGTTTCTCCGAAATCTATTTTTTCAAACTGAAAATTAAATCATATGAGAAGAAATTTTGTGATTTTATACATAAATTCAGAGTTGAATACCGTAACAAGATGAAGATTTGCATTTAAAGCTACACAAACTTCAATAATATCTTGTAAAACTCTTTTACGATGACTCAAATTTATGGTAATATTTGTGTCAATCATACAAACGACATCTATTTTAGATCGAGCACGGTCTAAAGGTAGGCTGCAGGCGTCTGCCATTTCTAAAAAATATAAAAATCTACTTACAAATTAACTTTTTAAGCTTTTCTAGTGTAAAATATTTATAAAAATTGACTTACTCGGATTTAGCTAAAACATGTGATTTCTGTCATAATTCTCCGCAGAATATCGACTTCATTTTCACAATGTTGCATACCAATGACACCCACTTCTAAAAAAATATGTCTTTAGATTGATTTATTGATGAAAAACTCGTTAAAACTTAATTTATGAGGTAAAAATTAAAATTTTGCGACTGAATGTCACAAAATTGGTAATAAAACTCGTAGTTGTGATAACAGATAAGAACGACAATAATGGAAATTTTAAAATTGTGGCTTTTGATTGGTCAAAGTTCATAATTTTATATGACGTCATTGAAAAATTCACCAATAAGAACTTGAAAAAGACGAAAAGTGATTGGAAGGAACGCGAAGCTTAAAAAAAAATAGAAAAATTTATTTACAAACATCTTCAAGTGCAATATTAGTAATATTTAATTAATTTATTGCAATTTAATTAAAATCTAATCAACTGGTTTGCATTTGTTTAATATTTATAATCTTTTTCACCCCTAGAAACTATTTATATTGTATAACGACGTCATTGCATGACCTACAGTGAAAGAAAAATGGGTACTGATTAATCTCCTTATAGGAAAAATTTTACATTTTATTGATGATTCCTTCGTAAATTTCGTCAAAATATGACTTCAGCCAGTAAGGTTCGTTGAATTTATTCTCGTAAAACATTATTCAAGTCCTTCGAATTTCATAAGCGATCTAAAACTATCGTGTGTTACTCAGGTTGGAGATTTATTCACAGCAGCCGGAGAAGCATTCTCTAAATTAGCCGAATTAACATGTCTATTACAAACACCTACGAATAATGGATCAATAAACGACGCTGATAGGTAAAATTCACGTTTCATCATTAATATTTCAAGTTACATACTCAAGCGTATATTTCGAAATTCAGTGGCTGGTCCGCAGATGACACCGAACGCCTAAAACAAGCGGTGAAACGTTTCGGCGACGAACTTAACGTCATTAGTGAACATATTAAAGACAAAACAATGTAAGTTACACGCTTTCACGGGTATTTTACAACATTTTAACTAAAACTCCCTCTGTTTAGGTGTCAAATTAAATCAACCTTCAAAAAAATCCAACCTTCACTTGCCACGGCTGCAAAATCCGATGAAAACATCGATACAGAAGAAACCCCCAAAGTACCTAGTACAATGATCTCTACAATCTCTGAAACACGTTTACCAACAATGTCCTCGATCTCTCCTACTTCCGAGCCCATATCTGCAGTCCCATCATCATCAACTACCTTACAAACTATGGCTTCATCTAATACTACAACTTCCATTTGTTCGTCTCCTTCTCCTTTCTTACATTATCCTCTTCTAAGGAAATCGGCCGATATTACGCTGAATATGCTGAACGCTAGGGATGACTCCGATGATGAAGATAGAATTGGTTTATCAGTTTTTAATTCTGTTTGAGGTACATAAATAATAATTAGGTGGTACAAGCTTTACAAGGTATTTAAGTTTGATAAAATCTTGAATAATTTTTTTTTCATCATTTTGTAAATGGCAATTGACTATAGGACTGAGTTTTGGCTTCATTTTGTATCTATTGCAAATTAGGTTATTATTTTTACATTATTGTTATTAAATAATTCTATTTAAAAAATTTATTTTTCATTTCAAACTCAATCGCATGGAGATTTCCGCTCACTTCGAAAAAAATTCAATTCTTCCGAATTAACCTTCAGACCATTAAAAAAAATAAAAGAATAATAAAATTTTAATATAACAATAATTGATATTACATATAACATCAGTAACATGTCAATAAAATTAAAAGGCCAACTATCGAATAAAAATACCAACCAATGTGAAAATGGCAGAATGACTCGAGCAATAAATCAGCTTCGTAATTTCACGCATCACGAAGCACGCTACATTTTCCATTGTTTGTAAATTTCAAAATAAAATGTATTTTCCGATTAAAATTTGTGCACTGATAGAGGCGAAACGGGAAATAGGGGGAGGGGATTACAAAGACGTGCATACCGATAAACAAATAAACATACAATTATAATTATATACACAAAAAGAAGAAAAAAAAATCATTGACAACGGCACGATTATATTAGGATTTCACTATTTAAATAATTTTCTAATAAAAAAGGAAACAAAACAAAAAATATATCACTATGAAAAACCCCATTATAGTTCGGGTAATTAAAACGATGTATTTTTTTCAAATAAATAAAATAATTATCGAAGCGAACGACTAAAAAGGTAATTTACTACAACGCCATCGTTTCGCGAAATTCACGATTATCGCAAATACGTTTGCGTTTCATCGACTGACCGATGAAATGCGAAAAATTGTATACGAAGGGGAAAAGGGAGGATAATTAAGCTATCGTAACCGTTTCTATACATTATGTACAAAGTAACCCGTTAAATTAACTCCTTTTTACGACAACATATTACGTATTTCTCTATGAATATGGCAAAGAAAATCTACGTATGACGACGCCGCCAAATTGTCTCCGACACTCGCACCGCCGATTCCATCTTCAACGAGGAAATGCTTAAAGACTAATTCCATTTTGTCATTTTCACGTAACACCGTCAACTACGCGAAAACAAAGGAATTAAAATTCGTTCGATGCGCGATTCCATGTTGTTACAAACCTTCATAGTGTGTCTTCTTTGATTCTGTATACGATTTATTAAGGAATGAAGCCTTTTCGATTGGATATTCTCGAATAGAGGAATTTTGGCGATATTTAACTGAGCCGTAGACATATTAGATACGCCGAAAACGTTATTCAACCATTCAGCGGGTATTTGCGAACCTAACCATAAGAACATGTAAACTCCGTTTTCTGTAAATGAGAAAAAAAAGCCACCACGTTAGTTTTGTTCGATTTTCGTAATTCCTCGAGACAATATAGATTCACCTAATAAATACGCCTCGGTACTTGACAATTTACAACTTGTGCAACGAATCGACGACGGTATCTCGTCCGAGTAATAATCAATGTTAACCAAAGGTATAACTCTAGGGTAGAAATAATTCACCGAAGATGGTATATCGATGATTAAAACATTCTGCATCATGTACCATCGATCATCCACCGTCATATCGGATGCTGCAAAAAATCCGATTAAAATCTCCTCTAGCGAACGATTATTTCGAAATCATACCTCCCGAGATGGCATCGTTTTTCAACAAACAATTCGTATACAACGGCAAAAGTTTCATACACTCTGGAAGTATGAGTTGACCAGGTGTACAAGGATCAGCGCATAGACGCCTGTAGCAGGCCAATATACGGGCGCATTTCATCGTCAAGCCTTCTTTGACTTGACGAGGCGTCGCTTCTTGGAGTTTGGTGACAGCTTTGATAGAAAAGTACGCAGATTAAGATACACCGACGGTTTCACATCATTACACGACAACTCACTTACCAGCTTTCGACAGGTAATTAATTATCGTATCTAATTCGCAGTTACGGAACAAGTCGGCCATTTGAGAGCAACATTTAAGAGCCAGGTTGAGCAGACGTACGCGTCGTTGACCCGAACACGACGTATATAGTAACGCGACCTGTATAAACACTCCATCTTCTTCGACCAATTTATCGTCGTGTTTGATTTCGACAGCGATACTCTGAAAAAGTATCGATTTTACGAATTATCTCGTAGATATTCGCAACCCGCGCTTCAATTTACACTCACTTTATCCGCGTTTATCGACGCCAACTCGATGTCAGTCGTGTTGCTCATATGCATATGACCGTAAAAGCTCACTGGTCGGACTCCGGTCGACGTACGAACCCTCATCACAGCATCGAACGCGATATTACGACTGGTGTCACGTTTCACATCTTCAATAAATCGTTCGCCATCTACGTCAGCCTGTCCAAACATCAATGGATAATTTCGCCTTCTCGAAAATACGCGTATTTTACTTGTATCTCGATGAAAACTCACTTGAAAGTATGTGTACTTGAAAACCTCGCCTCCTGTTAATTTGCTCACTAGACCAATGGTGGCTAAATCTATGTGAGCGTTGTTAAATATAAATAGATCTACGCTGCAACCCGCCGTCACGCATTCCTGAGCTAAATTCGTGTAGGTTGTGTTTTGAGGAGCTGAAAAAAAATTAATCGTTATTCGTTAACGATAAAAACATCGAGGCGACGAGTAGGCCGATGAATAGTCGAAGTTTCTCTTTCAAAAAAGCCGCAATGACGTTTTAATTTACCTGGCGACTTTGATTTATTCCCTATAATTCGTCAAAGAAGTCACGAAGATGGTATATCTTCTCCAAGAAGCTTAAATGAAGGTGATATCGAATAAACATACTCACCCCCCCCCCTTCATAAATAACGGTAACTTACCAAATCAACCCTCCAATCAAATTTTAAATTTGTTGTACAACAATAGGCTACATTTCTTGGGTAAATTCGACTAAAACTTATCGAATCCATGATGCGTTTATGAAAACGTCGCCATTTTATTTCACCATAAAATTCAACTCTAACGCTGGCTTTTCAGACGAAAGCTCAACGTCGTTAGATATGACCTCCACGTGTGGGAACCCGTCAAAAAAGACGTTGTCGCTTATCACTCACCCAATTGCGTTTTTTCTTTATCAGTGCCCAATAATTTACGATCCTCTCTATTGGCCAGTTTACCAGGGGCGTTGGCGGACGGTAACGAGGAATGAAATACTAATAACTTCCCGGCGCATTTGGCCGCCTAAAAAAAAAACGTAAACGTTACGTTCAACATGGCAACACAGCGACGTGTAAAAATCCGCGTGAATAATTAATACGAATTTATCGAGCGCGTATCGCGCACCGAATATTCTCGTTTTACTCGTTTAGGTAAATAAATCGACGATTTGAAGGATCGCATATCGAATATATCCTTGACCTATATTGGACGTGGACGCGGAAACGAGCGCACGGTATATTCGCTTAAAAATTCCCGTCAAATTGCTTGAGAACGAATTACCTTTAAAGCTTCTAATCCGGCTTGAATTGCTGGTAACAAAATGGTATCGGTTTCTCTGGTATCGGCGAACATGGTCGGGATTTGCTGCATGAGCGAATCGATAACGGTCAGCGATTCCAACGGATCGCACAGGAAGCCGTCGAGTAACGGTACAAATACATCTTCCATGTCTCCGATAATCATCATTTGAGGTTGTCCTAAGCACGCCTGCGAATATTACGCGTAAGGTGTGACGTCAAATGACGGATGAATATTAATGCAGAGGCTCGGTCTTCGGGCTTACTTTAATATTGTAGAAATGTACGGTAGAATCGTAAGTAATAAAACCGACACGCATTCGAGGTGCCTCTTCTTCGCCCGTCTCGTCTTTCGGCAAGTAATTCTGCACGATATCGGACATTTGTTCGCATAATAATCTCAACATGCCGGATTTCACGTTATTATACGATACGTCGATGATAAATATCAACGCTGGTATTTTAGGTATTTCGTTATCCTGGTCGGAGGAGCAAAAAAATGGCGAATTTCGTAAATTTCACGAATAACTCGAGCGACAACGAGAAAAAAGCTTACTTTGCAATATTCTTTTGTAACGGTGAATTCGTAAGCACCATATATAAGTTCAGGTCTCTCATATCGATCGACTCTATTTCCGGTATGATCCAGATGTTGGAAGTACTCAGCAGGTACTGTACGAAAAATATGATCAAGAATGGGAAAAATATGCGACGAGTTATATCGAAGTAACAACTCACCTTCGGTGACAGCTTTACAGAGAGCGCATACGAATCGCCGTCCCCCATCGACGAACTTCATGTAAGGGTTAACGTACGCTTTACATCGGACGCATCTAACAGGGCCGAATTCGCCGGTGTTTACGATGGGTGGAGAAAGCTCTCCAGAAGGTAACGTTGCCAGCGGAGTAATCACCAAACTGAACGGTACGTCGGCCTGCAATATAGATCGATGTGAACAAAACGTACCGAAGAGCAGGAGGTATATGACGTACTTGTTTCATCATATCCGTATTAGAGGGCACGTTATACATGGTGGATCGTATAAATCTGGGATTCGCGTTACCTTCGTCTTCGACGACGAAATCAGTGGTAACCAGAGGCGGCACCAGGCCGACTTGATTAGTAATAAACGGTTTGTTACCCAAGATTCTTCGATCTTCGGCCATGACTTCGATCTGAAAATGATCTAGTTAGTGGCGTTCGCGAAACGGCATTCGCGATAAGAACTCACCGGGTTGGGCATACTATCGGGATCCAGTTTACGTTGATACTGCTGCTGCGACGGCATACCGGCGCCGTATTGATTGCCAAAACCAGCTGGCTGCATCTCCGGACCACCAGGTCCTTTCGAAGGATATGGCGGCGAAAATGCTGATTTTTGATTGTACGGAGGATATCCAGGAGGTGTAGGTCCGTTCGTGTTAGGGTACGAATTATTAGCTAGGGGTTGATACGCGGACGACGGAGGAAAACCGCTTGGTTGCTGAGGTCCGGCGCCGGAGAATTGAGGTGGTGGGAAACTACTCTGCGTTGGAGGAAACGACGCTGGTGCTCCGGTCATGGGAAAAGATGTCGGCTGAGATGGTCCGAACGTGTTACCACCGTATGGTGGTTTCGCAGCACCGAATGAATTCTGCTGCGACGTTACACCTCCGCCATATGAAGTAGAACCAGGTCCGGCGAAAGAATTAGCGGGAGGTTTCAACGGTACGTTATTCAGAGAGCCGGATACCGGAGGAAAACCCGATGGTGATTCGCTTGCACCTGGAGGAAACGATGGAGGAAATGCACCGCCTGGTTTCAAAGGTACGGAATTCATCTGCGGAGGTGCGCCGGGAAACGTCGGTTTTGTATCTTGACCAACAAAAGACGAACTCGGCGGACCAAAGGTTTGCGGTTTCGGAGCCATAGATGTTTGCTGAGGTCCTGAAATAGTACTCGATGGTGGTCTGGACACCGGAGGAAATCCTGATTTTGGATCACAAAATGGTGCGCTCGTAGGAGCTAAATTCGCTTTAGGAGGCATCGAATTCTGCATCAACGCTCCGGTGGAGTTCATTGATCCCGGAGGAAATGCGGATTGCGGTTCATTTGGATAATGTGAGGTGGGAAAAGAGTTATTTGATGATTTTGAAGTCACTGCACCAGGCACTGCCGCCGATGGAGGAAAGGAGTCAGACTGCGAGAAAGGCGCGGAATACGGCGACGACGACGGAGCTCCGGCGAACGAATTATTTTGATGGTTCGGAGGCCCAGCAGGAGAAAAGGAATTACTCTGGAGTGTTTGATAACTTTTACCGACTGGCGGTGTGCCGATGAACGAATTATTCGGTGTAAACGAATTATTTTGAGTAGACGGAGCCGGGAACGAATTATTCGGCGGAGCAGGCGAGAAAGATTTCTGTGGAGGGAAGCTGCTCACTTGAGATGGTGGACGTTGTGGTGTGTTGTTCGACGTCACTTGAAGACTGTAAATAATCGAATATATTACACAATTCAAAAATTTTACCTCAATATTACAATATGGGGGTACCTATCATTGAATGGAAATGGTGCTGAAGAGGTATTAGAAACAGCGTTATTATTTGGGTACAGATTATCATTTAAGGACTGATTCCATTGGTAGTTCGATGTAGGATGTGCATTCGGAATGTTATTAGATATGTTACTCGGAGCTTGAGGTAAATTAGACTTTGATAGCTGCCCTTCAGAGTAATTTTTCGCGCCGAATAAACCATCGTTCGGCGCCATATTTTTATTTTGGTCCTGTACATCAAAATTCTCAATAAACAATGTCACATATTACGAGTATTTTAAATAAGATTATTCGTACCATCATTTGTGAAGGAAACGAAGAATGTTCGAAATCTTGAACGCTCATTTTATTTACATTATTAGTTATCTGATCGACACTAGGTGGCATATTTGGTACACCCGGATTGCCTGCAACTACAATACAATATAAAATCAGAATTTCCTTAAAGCAAAGTATTTTAATCAGCACTAACCTGGTGGTCCCATCATATTAACACCACCTGGAGGATACTTCGGAATATTATGACTATTCATTTTACTATCTACTTCATTAGATCCGGTCGGAAGAGAAGATTGATGTTGATGGATATTGAATTGCAACAATTGCTGCTGTTGTTGATGATATGATCCAACATTCATCACCTGGAAGATTTTTTTCACCTCTACAAAAAATATGAAAGGAATTAGTAAAGCAAAAATACCTTCAACAGAACCAGAATGAATAATATTACAGCTAAAAATTCGATTACTTATCGCTGGAACAAATAACAGAGTCAAATTCTAGTTAAAAATTTCACTAGGAAATCATGAAATAAAGTATGTCACAATCACTGAAAAACTTATCAATACCCAATTGCCATAAAAAAAACATCACACTGAGCCAAATATAGAATATTTTTTGTACGGAAGTGATGATATTACGGAAATATGTTCGATTTACTTACTAAATCAAGGCGAAAAGTTGAATCTTATCACTTCTTCGATTACTTCTAGGTGGCCTTTACAGTAGATTTTCGAACGATATGAGTTTCGAGATACCACAACGGAATACAGCAACTGAACGGAAATAATATCCTCACGAGTTACTCTTCAAATTCATCATTCGACGTTGCTAACTTTCTAAAATAATTTTTCATTTTTCACTATTTCGTTTACGTTTTACTTCCTCTGCCACGTATCGTAAAAAGAAGACACATCAGAATTTTGATTATTTTTTTACGTATTTACAAATCCTTCCCAAAATTAGACCGTTGGTAATTACCGAATGAATGACGAATGGCGAAATTTACCACGCGTAATTTTGGTAATTTCGCGTAATCAGATCAAAGAATTTGCGATGATGAAGGAGATGAACAAAATGACGTAGGACGTTGGAGATGGAGAATTTTTTATTTTTTTCACGAAAAAAATGAAATTGTAAACAGCTGATTGTTGCCGATGGGCAAAAATTTTAAAGACGTAGTCAGGAACAAACAAATTGGCACGTGAAATTTTTGCGATCCAATTTTTGCAATATTTTAAATGTATTTTTTTTTAGAATTAAAAAATTTTTGGTTTTGGAAGCGCAAGGAGAGCAGGTGTGCTCCATATCGAAATCCCTCGTAACTTTGAAGAATATCAGGAATGGAAAATAAAATATTTCGTACTAACATAAGGTAATGTTAAAGTTCAAAGCGTATTTAATTACTAGGAGTCCAACTTCTGATCGCTTAGCAGCCCAATCTTCCACTCGTTCCCCACGCTAGTTCGGGTTGTGTCCTTAAACCCCACCCACAAAACGGAGAAAAAAGATATTACAAGTATTTTCCGAGCAAGAGAAAGTACAATTATTTCTTTTTGGAGGCGGAGTTCATTTATTTGAAATTAAGTAATAGTGATAGACCATTTTTTATGGCTATGCTTGAATGAATTGAAATTCAAAACCATAGTTTCAGATACAATCACATAGAAAGTTCTTCAAAATGAACAACGCCAAGATGGCTGATCAATTCGGTCTTCTCATTTTTTTTATTTCTTATTGAGTAATAAGTAGTGTTGTTTTTCTCTTCAAAATGAAAATGATTTTGTTCTCGATTCTTTAGGAAGAAAAGAAATTTTACAACGTTGATTGATTTTAATATTCGTTAATTCAGTATCGAAATTATTGAATTACAAATCAAAAGTTTCAGCGCGTATTTAAATTTATAACATTATAACTTGAAAATTAAATTAAAACAAAATTGCTAGTAAACTAGTCTAATGACGTATAAACCTTGTAGCCAATGAAAACGTCCCATTTTTTATTAATTCTACTTTCAACCTTGTTAGTTAGTGACGTTGACTTTGATTACGCACGATTTTTTTGTTTGACAAAATTATGCAACAAAAATGCTTAAATTGTTTTGTAATTAGATTAAAACGGACGAATAGTGCTTCAAGAATGGAAATAACCGAAGTAATCAATCGACTGAGGTAATTTATTCGAGTAATATCACGAAAACTGACGCAATACGTGCTCTCGTATCTGGCCTATTAGTCATCGCTCATCATTCATCAATGAAAGGAGCAAGCCGAGCAAGGTTTAACTATAATTAGGGGAATATTGGAGGGGAATGAACTGCGATACGATTCAGGTAAAAGTTTTGACTTTTTTTCCATAATTAAACTTGAAAAAATTTGCGTATATTTCGTCGCAATTGTATCTACACAATACGTAATTATTTGCATCGTTTTTACTCAACGTTCGACATGAAACTCGACGAAAGAACCATGTCCCATTGTACCGACCATGTGTAGTATTAAAATCACGTCTCCTTTTCAACCAATGAAATTACGTTACGTTCGGGTAAGATCGGTTTTAGCCGAATATTTCGTCAGAAAACATGTGTAGCCTAGCCTTATGCACATATAAATTCTACCGACATGAATATATTACTTTCTACTTCTATTATATCGCATTGGCATCAGCATTTACGATTTGGGAAGCTTGAATGCCGGAGCTCGCTGGTTGAGGGTTGCTTCTAAATCTTTCAACGTAGGATTATCGTACAAATTTTTATATTTAAAACCAGTGATAGTTGTTCCGCGTGCTATCACCGTTGTAATCGATTTTTATCATTTGAAAGTTTCGATTTTATAAAATTTTCAAAATTTCTGTACCACGATGCCTGAAACACGCTACACCAATGGATATCCCCAAAGTGGATGTGTTGCAAATGAATTTCACGACAACGAAGTATTCCTTTTCAGCTCAGAATCAGTCGGCGAAGGACACCCAGGTAATAACATTTTTATAACACCTTTACTACCATTGTAATCCTTACATCCTTATTTCTAAAGTGAACGTATTTCGCACGAGTTTACTTTTTTTCGAAATACTTACTCATGTGTGACTTCTTATGCCATATGTGTGATGATAAAAAAAAAGCGATTATAACCTCGTGTAAATTACATTAACTAGCCGAGTATTTAAAATGTGTTTCTTTATGATTTAGATATTCCACTGAAAAAAAAAAACCGACCGTTATTCTCTCCTGTATGTTTTATACGTCAGAAAATACGTTATAGATTTCGGTAACGAGAAAAAAAACGCAACCTTTCGTATTCATATTCCAATTCAGTCGCACCGTTCTAATTACATCGAAATGACGGAATTCGTCGAATATTTTAACAGTAAATTTCTACGTTAATTGATTACGTTATCTTGGTATTGAAGAAAAAAGAAAAAGAAATAAAATAAATTACCAAACGATTCGTTTACTACTTGTAGTTGCGTTTAATTAATTGGAAATATCGATAATTTTTCAATCTGGTTAGAAAATAATGTTGCAATACGTAGAATTGGGGAATAGATATGTTTAATTTCGAGAAGATTTGTTAAATTACATCGCTGTTTTATCATCACGTAAACATATCGGTGGCCGTGTAGTTTTTATTAATTTCCAAATTTCCGTTTCGAAAAAAAAAATGCCTTATCTATGAGATAAATTCTCCTCGTTGTGTGGTAATAATTATATGGAAAATATTGGCGGTAAATTGCTCAGGTTTACCAACTGTTTAAAATTACTAAAAAAAATCCTAAATTTTTACAGATAAAATGTGCGATCAAATCAGCGACGCTGTATTAGACGCTCATCTCAAACAAGATCCCGACGCTAAAGTTGCCTGCGGTAAGATATTATGTAATTTTATTGGTAATTAAATCGAATACACGTTCGAGAATATTAATTTTTTTTCGCGCCATTTTATATATAATTTTTATTATTTTTTCGAAAACGTGTTACACGCACGAAGAGGGAATAAATTCGCGTATCCGGTGATCTTTTTCTCGGAACCGTTACAATGATTTTATGATCAGTGCATGGGTGACTATTTTGTGTAAAATCTACGTAGCTTGAATCATGTAATAGTAATGCAATATTTGCTTAAGTAATTATGAGGCCGCGTATTTCAAACATGACTCATGAAAGTACAAGAAACCAGCTGCATAACCGAATTTTTATCAACTTCCGATGCTTCGATAAAATTCTACGCAGAATAAGTAAAGTTTCGTCTAATGTACTGAAAAAGGCCGTATGTAAATTACACCACCAACCAATAAGATTCGTATATTATACGGGTTAATTAGTGTAACACCGAATATCCTATTAATTTATATCCACCTTAACTAATTATTATAATATTTTATCTACGCCACCACGATAAGTTTTCGGATCGTTGAATATACTAAAGCAATAGTTGTTTAGTCGACGAGATAAATTTAAAATGAAAAAAAAGACTGATAAAAGCTCGAGTTATTTTGTAGCTTATGTTATGCGTAATTGGTTAGCCGATCGTGATTATAGAATTTAATGATTTTTGGAAATCGAACAACAATGTCGAACCAGCAACCACGTGATGAAAAGGATACGACCATCGCGTCCGCGATTACACTTTTTCGACGAAATAATAATTATTTCGTTACTGGAAAATAATTAGTCCTGCGTCACAATTACGTCATCACGTACGTACGCAAGTCGACAGGAGTCGAGTTAAATTTATTCCCGTGTGAAATTTGATAAAGGCTTTGGAGCCGGTGTTTTTTTTGAAATTTTGTTCAACCATCGAGCATGTAAATTAATGATCATTTTTTTCGTGGAATAATCGCGAAATTATTTTTATTATTTTTATTTTTTTGTAATTGATAAGTTTTCTACGTCATATGAATATTTTTACGTTTATTTTTTGAATAAATTATTTATTATGGAAAAAATTTAAACTGGCCATCTTTTTTAATTATGAAAATTTTCTAGCCTTGATAATTATGCTCGTTAAAAATTACGCAAATTTTTGACGATTTAAATTTTTTTTTCATTATAGCGTATTTTTTTCTACAAATATGAAAATAATTTGCAAAATTTCGAATAATTTTACTTTTTTTTTGAATTTTGTTCCCCTCTAATAGTATTTCCTGTCGACTTGCCATGTAATTTTTTCATTAATGTAGAGACTACTCGACGCTTTGCTCCTCCAAAATATGAATAAATTATTAGAAAAATGGTGAAAATGCTAATTAAAAATTTAATTCATAGAAAATTATGATTTTTAAAATGAAAAACTTTCCATTCTCGTTGTTTTCCATTAAACAAATTTTATCTAATTTTACGCTTTTCCCCTCAAGACGAAAATAAAGGTAATAAAGTTGGCCATATCGGAAGTGCGATGGAAAGGAGGGGAGCGGAGCATGAAAAATTCTCGTATATTTTTTGAAAGTATTGCAATGAATTAATGAATTGAAAACGCGCTTATTTTTAGTTCAAAAAGTACTAATTAAAAGATTTCTTCGAGGTTTACTCGGGAACAGCCCCATTTTACGTAATTTTTTCTTTTTTTTTTTTTTTAATACGAACTTATGGGATTTGCAATAACGGAGAAAGCGGAAAAACACAATTTTTTCTCTTTTTGAATCACGAAAATATTAAATTAATGGATCCCTTTGTATAGCAAGAGAGGAAAGAGGGGGGTTGAGGAAATCGCATTTGAAAAATTTTCAAATCAAAATACAGGGTGTTGTGAAAAGTATAATTACATTTCAGCGGTTCGCATTTTTCGACGAATAAAATTGAGCGGAGGTTGAAAAATCGTCAAATTTTCAAATACCAACTAGAACGTTGTGTTTGCGGGGGGAGGGAGGGATTTCAACTCGTCCCATTTGCCAGCGAAAAGAATGACTAATTTTGGGTCGAGTTGGGGGGGGGGATTATAACGGATTTTCTCACCGAAAACGACGATACGAGCATTGAAAGAGGTGGACATTGGACAAGTGGACAGCGAAAGCAATCGAGTTTTCGACCACGAACCCAACGAGTGTTTTTTTTCTTTTCTTTGTTTTACGACAAGTTTGAACATGTTCGGGGTGCATTTTGCTCGTGGAATGGGATTTGTTGATGTTTGACGGTTCGCTGGAAGTGCTGGAAGATAATGGACGTTGTTGTTTGGACGACTAACCCAGACTATTGTTGAAGGAGCGGTTTTTTGGTAATTTTCTAGCCGCCTCCGGCGTTTGTGGGTTGGAAAGACAGCGCGTATTGCTGAGGTCGTGCGGGTAATTCGAGTGTGGAAATAACGTCGCTGATGTGATTACCCGAGCGGGAGGTTTTTCGATATTTATTTTCGCAATTACGTCGCGTCTGCGTTGAAAATTACATACGGTGTGGGGGGGAGGAGACTTCGGATACAATAAAATTGTAAAAATATCTCACGTCGATATTGAATTGTGAATTTCCCAGTGGGTCGCGAAGACGAGCAGGTACTCATTGTATTGTTAACGATTTGAAGGTGATGCGATGGTGAGAATGGGAGAAACGTTGATGATTAATGATTGCGAAATCAATGGCGTAAATGCAATTCGGACGGATTACTTCGTCGAATAGGTCTCGGATGACTGCAAGATGATACGTTGCAAGTCAGCGTGTCTGGCATATGCGCGATACGCCGAGTAAGCAGGAGGCTGTAGACAGTTGGATAATTGGAGAATGAGAAAGCCAACGAGACGAGCACGTGGATACGAGACGCGTATGGTTTTCCCTCGCGTATTCTTATTTTTTTTTTATTTTAAATCGCGAATTAGAAAAACGAGTTGATTCGGCCGTTACTTCGGGTACATATTGGAAAAGAGGAAATAACCATGGGAAGGTTCATGAAGTTCGCGCGTCGTATGAGATTACGAGGTGTAGAAATGGTACGAGACTTTGAACTTGCCGCGTGTTACGTGGCGAGCTTGTTACGTATCGAGGTGTTTTATCGGGTTTACAAAATGCGCCGCTTATTCGAGCGGAATTATAGGAAATTAGCGTTGTTTTCGAGCGTTTGGGTTGATACGATAGCGACCTTTTGGACCGGCTGCAGTAAATGAGGTTTTTCGAAATAGCTATTGGAAAATACGCGCGTATGTGTGGAAAACGCGCCTCGGATGTTTTTTTTTTTAATTTTTAATTTAGTATTTATTTTTACGATAACGAGGCGAGCTTATCTGAAGGGCGGTATCGAGGAGTCGTTTTTAATGATCTGTTAATTCTTAGTAATTTATTATAATTTAGGTACCGAATGGCGTGATGATGGATGCCGGTTATGAAATGTTTACCGTACAAAGGGAGTATTGATAAGGTGTTTTTTTTCACGTGCGTAAGTGTGATCGTGTGATGTGAGGTGATTTGTACAGATTCGATGGAAAGATTGGCGGAAGAGGAAGCCAGTACTTTGGAGAATTTTTTTTCGAAGCGACCAATAAAATTGCAGGGGTGAATATTCCCTTTGGTGATTGGAGCGCGGTTATTTTCATAGTGTCGCCATTTTGGGGAAAAATTAACGTGTTTATCGTGATGCAAAGTTTTTGTGGTTTTTAGACTTGGAAGAAAGGTAAGAGGTGGTGAAGTCTTGTACGAGAGTTAGCCAATAACATCTGCAATTTTGCTCGCTCGAGTTACCTCTTTGGTGGGCTTAGTGTTGCCTTTTTAAAGAAAACTTAATTATGTGTTTGATACGGATTGAAAGTTCAAATATACTGTAATCGTTTGAAAAATTGCTTAAAAAAGTATAGCTTTCTGTTGAAGATGTTGCTTATGACGTACTCGGTAATTTTGGTAGTACGAGTTTACCTCTTCGGTGCAGTCGTTTTTGAGACTGCTAAAAACCTGCTCAAAATGTTGATCAAAAGCTCAATTTACCTGTAATTGATGAGAAAAAATTTGGAGAACAAAAAGCCTCATACAAAAGTTGCCACCCATATCATTTTCTATAAGTTTGATAGTACGAGTTTATTTTATCAGTGTAGCCATTTTTGAGGAAATTACTCGAAATTGTTAAAATCTTGTTCAGAATGTCGATCGAAAGCTCAATTTGTCCATAGTTGATTAAAAAAAAGTTGAAGAGAAAAAAGCTTCGTACAAAAGTTGTTGCCTACAACATTGTCTACAAATTTCGTTATGTAGGATTACCTCCTCAGTGTAGCCATTTTTGAAGAAAATTGCTTGGAATTGCTAAAATCTTGTTCAGAATGTCGATCGAAAGCTCAATTTGTCTATAGTTGATTAAAAAAAAGTTGAAGAGAAAAAAGCTTCGTACAAAAGTTGTTGCCTACAACATTCTCTGCAAATTTCGTTATATAAGTTTATTTCCTCAGTGTAGCCATTTTTGAAGAAAATTACTCGAAATTGTTAAAATCTTATTCAGAAAGTCGATCGAGAATTCAATTTGTCTTTACTTGATTGAAAAAGGTGCGAGAGAAAAAAACTTCTTACGAAAGTTGTTGCCTGCGACATTGTCTACAAATTTCGTTATGTAGGATTACCTCCTCAGTGTAGCCATTTTTGAAGAAAATTGCTTGAAATTGCCAAAATCTTGTTCAGAATGTCGATCGAAAGCTCAATTTGTCTATAGTTGATTAAAAAAAAGTTGAAGAGAAAAAAGCTTCGTGTAAAAGTTGTTGCCTACAACATTCTCTGCAAATTTCGTTATATAAGTTTATTTCCTCAGTGTAGCCATTTTTGAGGAAATTACTCGAAATTGTTAAAATCTTGTTCGGAATGTCGATCGAGAATTCAATTTGTCTTTAGTTGATTGAAAGAGGTGCGAGAGAAAAAAACTTCTTACGAAAGTTGTTGCCTGTAACATTGTCTACAAATTTCGTTATGTAGGATTACCTCCTCAGTGTAGCCATTTTTGAGGAAAATTACTCGAAATTGTTCAAATCTTGTTCAGAATGTCGATCGAAAGCTCAATTTGTCTATAGTTGATTAAAAAAAAGTTGAAAAGAAAAAAGCTTCGTACAAAAGTTGTTGCCTACAACATTCTCTGCAAATTTCGTTATATAAGTTTATCTCCTCAGTGCAGCCATTTTTGAGAAAATTTACATAGAATTGCTAATAACCTATTTAGAACGTCCATCGAAAGCTTAATTAGTTTTATCGATAAAATACACCGGCTCAAAATTAAAACGCGTTAAATTCTGTATAAAATGGCCGCAACGGAATTCATTTCAGGTTTGTTAATTTTTAAGCAAAATTGACCAAAATTAATTACCGATCGGAGGTTTTATTGTACTGGAGCAGAATCGAATGATTTTTTTTTTTAATGCTTTTCCGGATGTGGCTCGCAAACGTGATACTTGACGTTATATCTCTTGACCTCGTTTCGTGGAGAATTTAAAAGGCTTCAATTTTGAAAAGACGAATTTTTTTGATTTCTACGACGCAAAAGAAAATTGTAAAAGTTGTTAATCATATCGTACTTTATTTTCGTTGCTCGAGTTTATATTCCCAGTGTTGCCAGTTTATTATGAAATTGACGAGAAATTGGCAACGGCGTCGGTGATGGAAATTTTCCTCGTTTATGGATCACGAACGGAGATAATGAGAAGAGAGGGGGTATTTCATGCGAATGTTTGTCAATACCGATTTCTATGAGATTTTCACGATATTTATGAATATGATTTTAAGAGTTTTCGAAGAAATTGGAACAATTTTCTACGTTTCGATCTACGAGTAGATTCTTCCGATGGAGTCTTTTTTTTCATACAATAATTTTTTTTTTTTTTTTTTTACAGAAACCGTCACAAAAACTGGTATGATACTGTTATGCGGCGAGATCACATCGAAAGCAAATATCGATTATCAAAAAGTAGTTCGAGATACGATCAAACACATCGGATACGACGATTCTTCTAAAGGTAATTTATCATCGTTGCTATATTAATTTTTTTCCATTGGTAGCTTAACTCTCGGGGTCGTATATGAATTTTTTTTTTTGTCATTACACCAAAGTAGACGACAGCTGCAACTCGGATGTTTTTTAATTGTTGCGTCGTCTACATCGAAGAGAACTTCATTAACGATCGATTGTTCGTTTATACTAATTGTAATGTTAACGGATAAGAGAAGTAAAAAAGAAACTATTCGCGTAGAAGGTTACGAAAGCAGACGAAGAGGCGGCCGGGAGTTTTTTGCATTTGGGATTTACTTTTTTTTTTCGTGTTACGCGGTCAAAAATTGTGATACTTTGTTGCGCCTTAAATTATGGTTAAATTACGCGCATTAAGTAGTCATTGAAGCATTGATTAGGTTTCTCGTGGTTGTTATTTTTAAGACGCGTATTTTATTGGGGAGTTTTATCGACGTTTGTTAAGATTAGAGTAATTTTCGTTTCGCGATAACGAGTCGGAAATTTTATTTCCTTATTTGGCCGAGTTTAGGTTTTTCTTTTTTTTATAGTCCAAGTGGAAAAAAAACTAATCGAATTAGAAGTGGTTTACGAGTACGTAGATAGAAATAAATATGTAGCGGACGGTTTTATGCGAACGTTTGTATAAAATGATGTAGTGAAAAGCGCAAATTAATGGCGTTCGTGTGATTAAAGAATTCGCCTAGGAGGACGATTTAACAAATGGAAAAAGTGATGATACAGTGAAGTTTTAATGGGAAAGGAATTGAACGCGAGTTAAACCTTTCGCCGGATTTTCCGCCCGTCTCGCCGCCGACGACCGTTTACGTCAATGTGGGAAATTCGCGATTTTGCGAAATAAAGGGAAATTCAACGTGGTGGAGAATTAGCCCGTGGCAAGGTGGGATGTGGGGTACCGCCGCGTGTACCATTTCCGAAATAAGCCATGGGTGGGTTGGCCTAAGATTCGTTCACTTGGGAACGAATCGAGGAAGGATTTGGTTGCGGGGGAAGTGAAATGTGAGTTTTTGGCGATCGGTGGTGATTCATTTTTCTCCGAGTGATCGTTCATATTGGGAGTGGATCGTTCGCGAATGATTAATATCGGTGTAGTTTCGGTTATTTTTTTTCATTAGTATAGTTTTGTTTACAAATTTTATATCTTGCATTTTACGATAATTTTCATTCAGAAATTCGCCAATTAAGATTTTTTTAGTATGCTCGTGACCAAAATTTCAGACCCCTATCCCCACCCCTTTTCGAGAAAAAAATTCCTAATTAGAAAACATATAGGAATTTTTTTCTCAAAAATGGTATGAGTGGGGAGGTTGAAATTTTGTTATGTAGTAGATTTTTATATGTGGTTTGTACAAAAAAATTGATACCCCCCCCCCATCATTTTACTCCCACCAAAATACGTTTCTTAACAAATTTTTTTTTATTCAACTATGGCCCCGCTGAGTGAAAATTTTGGAACTTCGGTGGTAGGTGCCCTATCAATCCCCAAATAGTATAAATATTTTTTCAAAATTTTCACTCTGCGGGATCACGATGAATCACGATGGAAAACAAAAAAAACGTACAAAAATCGAATTTTTCAACTCGAAAAAAATCGCTAAATTATCTTCGAATTATTTCTAAAAAACCGCATTATATAGCAAAAGACCCAAAAATCGGTAGATTTCGAAAAAAAAATTGTTCCAGTAATAAATTCAAGTGCGCGTGCCGTCATCTGCACTTCCCACGGTGCGGTAGCGCTTCGTTCGTGATAACGCGCGACACGTTAGGCAAGTTATTGCACGAATCACGTAACAACGTGTCTAACGCGGCGCGTTGCCCGTTGTTACGAACGAAGCGCTACCGCACCGTGGGAAGTGCAGATGACGGCGCGCGCACTTGAATTCGTAACTTGAACAATTTTTTTCTCGAAATCCACCGATTTTTGGGCCCTTGGCTATATAATGTGTTTTGTTGGAAATAATTCCAAGGTGATCATGCGATTTTTTTCGAGTTGAAAAAGTCGATTTTTGTGCTTTTTTTCAGTTTTCCATCGTGATCCCGTTGAGTGAAAATTTTGAAAAAATATTTATACTATTTGGGGGTCGATAGGGCACCTGCCACCGAAGTTTCAAAATTTTCACTCAGCGGGGTCGTAATTGAATAAAAAAAAAGGTTAAAAAACGTATTTTGGAGGGGGTAAAATGATAATGGGGGTTGTCGATTTTTGTATACAAACCATACATAAATATCTCACACATACCAAAATTTCAACCTCCCTCTTACTATTTTTGAGAAAAAAATTCGTATCTGTGTTTCAATTAGGAATGTTTTTTTCAAAAAGGGGTGGGGGTTTGAAATTTTGGTCATAAATGTATCTCAACAGTACCTAACTACCACCTTCATTTCAATTTTTTTAAATAAAAAGACCGAATCGACCTGTTTACCTGGTTACGGCTTTTTGGGAAAATTTTTTCAATTAAAAACTGTTGAAAATTGGTGGATGAATATTTTTATACGCGTAGTTTTCTGGTATCTGCTTAAATTCCATTTTAATTTTACTTGAAATGTATATGTAAATGTTCTAAACATGGAACTTCATTTGCGAAATTAAAAATTTTTTGGGATTTTGGCCAATTTTGAAGAGATGCATATAAATTATTGTTACAAAAATATTCTTTCAATTTTTCATAATTTTTGTTTCACGAGTTTTTCCCTGAAAATATTCCAAATTTGATGAAAAGCCTCGCATGTATATTTTTCGGAGAAAACACACAACGAGATGAGATTCCGGCGTAATTTAATGAGATACAAAGAAAATTGTTGGTATCAAAAATTATCTAAATACTCTCAATCGGTCGTTCAGTCAGACGCGAACGATTTGTGTAAAAATTGATTCAATCAACTCATCTGATCAAAATTTCGGATGTATTTTTTTTTGAAAATTCTTCGTTTTGATTATTTCGGCGTGATGTCGTGTCATTCAAACGTGGGCAAAATCGTTCGAAATTTCGATTGATTTGCGGAACAATGCGTAAATTGCGGCTCTCCAAAGTATGACGTTTAGTTGGTCGAAATATCGAGGAGTAATACGACTTGGAATTATCTTCGGTTGCCGGAGTTGATCACGTACGCCTCCCCACCCCTCCTTCATAGATCATCGACCTTTTCATAACGTTGCCGGAAACCCATCGATGTAAACAAACCACCGAAGGACGAGCGAAACCGACGAAAAGGCGAAGGTACCGAGGGGATTATTGGTGGCCGTCGCCTTCAAAACCCTCGTTGTTCCGGTCGCGTAATCGAAAACGGTGAAAAAATAAAGCCGACCGCGATATTCGGCTACGCGGCGGTGGCTGCGGCGGCGTACTGAGGCGTATATTATTAAATCAATCGATCGCGTCGCGTATGTGTAATTGTGTATACGGAAAAAGAGCGTTGGGAATTGTGGGAAAAACCGAGCGCACAACCGACCGCGTAAGAAATGAAAGAGTACGCGGCGACGGCGGCGGCACCGGCGGCGATGACTATACAATGTGGCGTGTACCGAGAGAGGTGGCGATGAGGACGACGCGGGGGAGGGAAAGGATGAGACGGCATTCGGCGGATGATTAACGAGCATCGTTGTCGGGTACTCGGGTGGCGATCAATTTGGAAAGACGTGCCCCTCGCGTCCCCCTTGACACGCTAGTGGGGCGAAGCGGCGCGGAACGAACGGGCGAGAGATTCGAATGGCGTTTCGCAGCTGCGGCTCGATGACGGAATAGTGTCCGGAGATGTTCGGAGTAGCCATTGGGAGGGATTGAGCATGAGCCAAAATTTTATGTCGGTTAGTAAGACAGCGGAGACGTTGCGCGGTCACGTTTTTCGACGAGGTGACGTGAGCGTGAGTGCACGCGTACGCGGCTACGCGAGTAATACGATGTTAAAGATGATTTCACCAGGAATATTTTACCTGTTTAGGTCTGGATTACAAGACGTGCACTGTGCTAGTAGCTATGGACAGTCAATCGCTCCATATAGCGCAGGGTGTACACATTAATAGAGACGAAGAAGCCATAGGGGCGGGGGATCAGGTACACCTTATTACGATTTGTTTTTTTTTCATTTTTTTTTTTTTCGAAATAACATCATTTTTTTTTGTTAATCGGGGGCGCGCGCGCCGAATGATGGGATTGTGGTCGCGTGCGTCGGGGTTTAATTTTTTTTCTAGTTACGTATCGCCTGCGGTTTTTTTTTATCATTTTACGCATATAAGGGATATATTTTATTTCGGGGATAAATGCATCGAATTTAAGGGGATCCTCATTAGATATGTATGGGGCTAGCATGTTATCGATGAACCCATTGCATGTATCGGTAATTTTTTTCACTCGCATTAACTCGTACCGAGGGTAGATTTAAGAGGGTGCTCGTCGGGTGAGAATTGTGGCGCCGGGGCGGCATGATTGAAACGACGTGATACAAGCATGATGAAAGGTTCGTAAGTCGGACCGGGGACGCTCAGCTTGCTTTTTACCGAAGATCAACATTATACCTTAGAAACGCAAGGTATTGCACGATAAATATCGTAGCTATAAGATAGTTCGGGTCTTATCAAATAAACGCTTGGTTAGATTTTAAGACGACGGAGATATACGATATTTACGGGGTTTAATCGCTTGGTTAATTATGTAATCGACGATTGAGCGTGTATTAAAACGCGTAAAAAACGGATACGAGGCCGGATTATCGTTTCCAAGAAGATATAAGCATCGGAAGGCCGGAGATTTGTTGGAAGGTTTACACGTGTCAGCGAAGATGGTTTGTATCTGTGGTGCGTGTTTGATACGAAATATCGTATTGGAAATTCGTCGAATGTGGTGAATCAAGTGAATCAACGAAGCTAGGTTTTGCGATAGGTCGAAAATAATATCGCGAGTGGATTTAGCATCGAAGAAAACCCATATATTGATATTTATGTAAAATTTTTATCCTTCTTATATCCATCGAGTTGCCTGATTTATTGATCATCAGGTGATAGGTGCGTGTCGGCTTGAAAATTATGCCGGAAATTAATTCCGTATCTTTAAAAATCTACTCAACGATCGTTATACTTAATATTTACCGTTTATTTATCGTACAAGGTTTTACCCGCTTGAAAAATTACCATCGCGATCGCGATAGATTGAAAATAACGCTAAAAATGAACTCAGCGCATATGAAAACCTATACATCGATATCCATATCGTGTTTTTATCATTTTCCCATAAATCGAGGTTCCACCCCCCTGTCCCTTATCTATGAGGTGTAAGTAGAAGTACCGAACGCGTGTTGTTTTGAGAACAACAGCAGAAATGAATTCCACTTGTTCCAAAACAAAATGGATTTGTTTTCTTATCGGGGTTTTCCTATTTTTTCCATCCGCAGGAGGTTCCACCCCCCTGAGAAATTCCCCTTGGTATTATGATAGATGGAAAAAAGCTTCGGAAATGAATTCGGCATCTATGAAAACCTACATATCGATACCTATATCGAGTTTTTATCGTTTTCTCACGCCAAGGAAATTTTACCCCACTCCTCCCCCCCCCCAAGGAACGAAGAGTAGATCGTGCCAACTTGTAAATAACGTAAAGCAATTCCAACGCCGTCGAGATCCACGTAATAATTTCGAAATCTAGGTTTCATTACTTTTTCATCGACAAGGGGTTCCACCCCCTTGAAGAAGTCCCATAGGATTCGCGATAGATGAAAAATAACATCAGAAATGAATTCGGCACCTATGAAAACCTACGTATCGATACCCATGTCGGGTTTTTATCATTTTTCGTCTTCGAGGTACCACCCCCCTTCACCCTCCGCATCATGTATCAACGTATGCGCAGCAATCGTGTTGGTTTGCGCGCGTACATTGTTTGAAAACACGATCCGGATTAACGACCCTGAATTAAATGACCGATTTTCGTTATCTAGCACTTAGCAGTGGCGTAGGCGATAATTTGCCCCCCCCCCCTGCTACCTTATCTTTCCTAGCCTCGGAAATATTGCGTCGTTAATGCGTTATTTTCGGCGCGTCACGCGTAATTTAACCCCCGCTCGGTAACGAGATATCGAATGAAATAGAGGTGGCGGGCTGGCGGGCTTTTTGGAGCTAGTAACGATGTATCAGGGTACCACCCCCCGACCTCTCGTGTTTTCTCCTTGGATACGCTGTTTGATTACGATTAATGTGTATTTTCGTGAGGTGATCTCGCTGGCCGAGGTAATCGCGATGGATTCGATGCGTCAACATGAATCGACGGGTTGGATTCGCGATGGATGAGGTGCACCCTTCTCTCTTCATTCCCTCCCCGATCTGTATATTTCGTCAGATTTAGCTACGTACGAACTACGAAGCAATTGATAGTCGAGATGCGTATTTTGTGGATATATTACTTCGACGAACAGTTTTATCGGGTTTTTTACCCGTTGGTGTAATTTTGCTTCCTCTACCCCTCTTCCCACCCCTACCACTTTTTCCTCGATCGCCTGTTTAATTGGTAAATCGAGGATATTCGGGTGGTTGCTTTTTCTAGTACGTTTTTCCGTTTGTGGTTAAACCGTTAGTGAAATTTCGGTTACCTAATTATGTGCTGTATTGCGTCATGCCACCCCACCCCCTCTCCCTTCCTTATATCTCTTTCTCTTTTTGTACGGATCTATTGTACTTGGTTGTACGCGTATGTCGTTTCGATTCCAAATTAGGCGGGAATTTGGCTACGAGGTCGATGTAGGATGACGAAATGTTCAATTGGTATGTTGTCGTTACGCATCGCCCCCCTTTCCGTGCCCCTCAACCCTTACATATGGTGTTATCTCTTCGATATACGTTCGTTTTACGCCATGTAGCGACATTTTGGGAGTTTGTTTCGTCATTTTTCGTATTTAACGAGTTGATAGGTTCATCCTGTCCCTTTCGGTGGTGTTTTTTGATCACTGATTAATACGACGATTGAGTTATTTGAGAGTATGGGAAGGGTGAATTGGAGTAACCGTGATTGGTGGACGATGGCGAGAGAGAGATTTAGGGAGGGGCTGTGGTGAAAAGGGGTCGTTATGGGGGTGTAGACGTATTCCGTAGGTTACTCGCACTCGACCGAACGGCGGTCTTGTTGAGCAAGGTCTTGGAATATGGGACATTATCAAAAGGCAGGTGCGACGTCAAAAAAGCCGCTCGAGAACGAAGTGTGATAACGCAAGGCGACGACCTCGTCGGCGATTATGTTTAGACTGCGTTGATAAGGCGAGAGAATGGAAACGGGGGGAAAAAAAACCTGCGAAGTCAAAACAACGGTCCGCAGACCGTTTGCTGGTCGGAACGTGCGCGTCCTCTGAAGAGCCGATGATGGTATAGCGGTCAAGTGTCCAAGAACCGAGAGCGGATATCACGATTTTGCAGCAGATACGAATGACGCAGACGGCGGTAATGACGATAAGAAGTCTCGAAAGGGTGGCGACCGATGAGATTAGGCGAAGGAAACGGTGCCGCGGACGCTTGGCGCGTTATCGCCGACGAAGTATTTTGCACGTTGCGAAATGCGCCAGAGAAAAGTGAACGAGAAGTGTGCAGGAGTAGATAAGAGAACAGCTGGTGGTTAATTTTGAGGCGTACAAGGTGGATAAAGGTTGCGGGTAATTTTTTCGCAGATAGGTCGCGTCGTCGCCGTTGTGTCGGTTTCGTGTTATCGCCTTCGAACGCGTGAAGACCTGAGCGGAAATTGAGAAATTGTCTCGGGTGTTTGGACATATTTCAGTTTATGTGTCATCGGGTCTCGGCGTTCGGTTACACGTTGGTAATTTCAAGTACGTGGAATTTTTCCGCGTCGAGTACTCGAACGTCGTCGAGTGGTGTGCACGTGTACAGGGTGTGCGAAAAATCGTCAGTTCGAATGTACGCCACCGAAAAGGGAAGTAAAAAACAGAGAAGAGGTCTTGAAAATACCTCGATGACGAGAAAAACGATATTATTTATGGTTACGGTACAAAAGAATACGATTTTCAAGTGAAAACCCGTATTTGCCGAATGATAAGATAGAAACGAAGTTCTTCCAACGTATTAAATAAATCTTCGTTTATTCATCAGTGCTGCCAAATCATCGGCAATGACATGAAAATTCATGCTCTCGATCGGAAACCGAATCTGTGCCATTTTCAGCCATCTCGGATCCCATTCTAGACCAATACAGCTCTTCCATCGTGAATGCAGTTCGCCATCATTGATCTTATCGTGTTTTTTGGTTGGATCTCTCGATCGAAATGCGGTTTGCGGCATTCGATAGAGCAATGAACAACGAGTGTTTTTCGTTTGAGCGAATATTAGCCGACGCCATTTTGTTAAGCGCTACGACATGTCGAAGTGAGCGATACCCAAGGAAATAGTATCGGTTAGGAGGGGGTTTTATCGTTGAAATGGCATTGGGAGTCGTAGGGGTTGAGGGGATTTATGAAAATTAGCACCTTTGTTGAAATTTAGGATTATTTCTCCCACCATTTTTACGGCCGTCGCGCCTCCTTCCTTCGTAGCTTGATTTTGGTGAAATATTTAGCAACGTTGATATTTTTCTGATGTTTTGGGTACTTTTTTCCTACGCCTTAATTAACATTTAACGTTTTAATTTTTTTTTTGCGATGGCTCATCATGTTGAAAACAGTTTTAGTCATTTTTGAGCCAATTTCTTGATAATGCTGTTTTTGAAGGGTTTCGCTATTTTTGAGCAATTTAGCAAGTTTTATTCATTTTTCTTCTTTTCGATGACCAGTCTTGTCGAACTTGATATTTTTGAAATTTTTTAACAATTTTGCCCATTTTTCCATTTTTTTGTTTTTTTTCGCCCATTTTTCATACATGATAATTTTTCGCTATTTTCAAACAGTTTGGCTGATTTTTTGCGATTTTTGGCCATTTTTACCCGTTTTTGATTGTTTTTACTCTGTTTGAAATATTTTTCCCAAACTTGACAATTTCTTGCTATTTTCAAACAGTTTCGGTCAATTTAATCAGTTTTCATCGTTATTGGTCTTTTCAACATATTTTGTCGTTTTTGAACATTTTTAGAGGTTTTATTGTTGTATGATTTGAAATTTTGCTTTGTTTTGTGGATTATTCTAATTTTGATCGTTTTTTTGTTTTGTTTTGTCCGATTGCCTATTTTTAACCGTTTTTTCACCCTCTCACCAATGTACCTACTTTTGATTAATTTTTACCTTTTTTGATAAATTTTATCTAATGCTGAGTGTTTCGAGTGTTTGTCCATATTTACTCGTTTTCAACCATTTCATCTTAATTTTGACGTTTCTGATGTATCTTTGGTGAATTTAGGATAATTTGAGTGTTTTTAAGGGGCATTTTCTTCCAACGCGGTTGTTAATTACACGGTGCAAATCATGTTCGAATATGACGTTATTCGCGGTAAAATATTTCGCATTTATCTCCATGTGTTTTTTTTTTGGGACACCTTATGTAAAATATTTTAGCGGTAGTAATCGATTAGAGGTGTCGATCAACGTGAAAAACGTCTGTCGTGAATTCCTACGTTTCGAGTATCTCTTGGCGAGCGAAAATTTCGAGTGGAAATTTCGTCAGAATGGATGACTCAGGATGAGAGGTATTGAGGGGGCCATGCGGTTGTATTTGGTCTCGTAGGTCATCGGGTGCTTCAACATTGCAATGGTGAAATTAGCTAAATGGAAGAAGAGAGCCGTTGGGAAAATCGCGAAATAGGCTATAAATTTTTTCGCGTTGAAGAAGACGACAACGACGACGACGACGCAGGACGAAGAGAGGCACGCCGTCGACATGACCACGCGGCGGCGGCCGCCGCCGCGTCGTCACTCGGTAGAGGTAAAAATTCCGCGAACTATCGTGCAATTTTTTTCTCGCGCCTTGTTCACGAGACACGCGTCGCGGAAGCGAGGGTGAGAGGACGAGCGCGCGGGCTGGACGCTGCACGGGTCAACGTGCTACGCCGCCAAGGTTCCTCCAAGTTGAATTTTTTTTCCGCATCGCGACCGGCCCGGCCGTTCGAGGCGAAAATGCCTGAAGGAGGGAGACGGACGTGGATCGAATTACTACGACGCCCGTCTCGCGACGGCAAAAAAATTCGTTATTTTTAGAGCTTTTTTTTTCTCGTTATGCCGTCGTCGTAACTCCTTCAAGAGAACAAGTTCGGCGCGAGAACGCGCCGATATCCGTCGGCGAGGTCGGGCCCAGTAAATGACCCGGTGGGTGAAAAATCGACGATACGACCTTGTCTCGGGAGTCGATGATGGATGCGTAGCTGAAGCGACGAACAAAGAAGCTCGTCGGCGGCCGCAGAGACGAGGGCCGGATTTCCATGTTGGGACATTACGACGCTGGATCGTCGCTGTAGATTTTTTTTGAGGAGTTTCCAAGATTCGCATTGAAATTGGGGAAATGAATTGCGTCGGGTATTCGTACAAAATGGCGGCTTTTTCCATTAATCAATTGATTCATTATGTGGACTTTTCAGGGAGAAAGACGGGGTTTCCGAAAGAATTCATAATCGCTAAAATTCTTCCTTGTAATTGTCCTCCGATCTGCAGAAAGCTCTCCCCCCCCAAAAGGAATAACTTTCTAAATTGTACAGAAATGGGGGAAATGATGTGAAAAAATTGCTTCTTTGGGAGTCCTTCTTTGAGAAGAGGATCCCGATAAAGCTTTAAGGTTGGTGGGGAGGGGTTGCAATGGGTTCCCGATTACGATAAATGTGTCAAATAAATTAACGAGTCGCGATATTTAATTTTCTATATTTATAAATCGAATGTCGGCCATTTATAGACTAAGGACGTCGTACGGGGGTCAGGTCGTCTGTGTATGGGACGGTGCCCGTAGCATGTCGGTGGGGATGGCAATCTAAACGATAATTTTTTCTAATTTATATATCGGTGCATCGGCGGCAACAACGACGACGGCGAAGCGCAATTAAACTGCGTACGAGAACTGAGGTAGGGAGGGGGGGACCCGGCGAACGAGCATCGAAAGTTCAAACGATTAATTTACGCGCGCCCCGAAAGGTTGAAAAGGTTAATAGTTTGGAAAACGGTTTCGAAAATGGGGGCGACGTCGACGAGGCGACGTATCCTACCAACGAGGAGATTACTCGCGGCGGAATTGATTTGACGACGCGAATGGTTTTTTCCATGTTCGAGGGCATCGGCGGAGTGTCGGCGTAGACGAGCGATCGATGACCAAGGTGAGATGCTGCATGGAGCCCGCGACTCCCGACCGCGTCATTACAATGTATTCGGCGATGAAGATGACGCGCGTTTAGGCGTACCGAGGAGGCGCAGGTATTGAAATGCAAGCGCATAAAAGACGCGCCGTCGAGGTTTCCAAGGACGTCGAAATATACCGAATTTATAACGCGAGGGTGCCCTCGATGTCTGCTGGAGCGATTTGCCCGGCAGCGGCACGTGTCGCTATTCAAATGGAAGCGGCTCGAATTTGAGACGGAGATCGTCGCGATTGGTTCGCAACCGAGTTGATTGTCTCGTGCGGTCATCCAAGTCGTTAAATTTTATTGGCCGATTAGACGTGCAGGCGCGAAGAGGTTTTTCAACACTCGGTTCGAATAAATTATACCGGAGGTGATGAAGGTTGAAACGCGATGCATTTGGGAGAATTGATAGATTTACGACTTTTTTTCTTTCGGTGTCGTCGTCGTTAAGCGGAAAATTTCGCCGGTTTTTTGGACGTTAGGAATGTCGAGTTGACAACTGCGATCGACCTTGGGTGATAATTTTTGGTAATTTCGCTCAATTTAGGATACTCGTTGATGTAGTTTTATGGAGATTTTTTCCTTCGAAGTCGTTCGTGTAATTGATGGCGAATTTTTCGCTCAACGAGATGTGTGTGTCGCGCGAGCAATATTTTCAGCCCGTCAAGGTCTTCGGTTGTGAGATTTTTCGATGTTTCGATTTCTTCTTCTGAACTCGTGTAATCGATTTGGGTGATATTGGTTGTAACGATGTTATTATCGATTTTGTCCTTCCAGTAGAGAATCGATTTTTCCGTTGATTTTGTATTTTATGGTTTCGTATTGGTCTCTCTATACCCTCCAAAAAATAGTAAACATCTTACCCTCCCCTTAAATCGGACCAAATCCGCAAGAGTAGCAACGCGGTGTTACCATCAATGCATCCACCAACGTGGCAGTTTCCTATCGAAAACCAAAAAAAAAAGCGAATTCGAAAATTCCCTCGTTTATTAATTTTTCTTGATCATTTTGGAAGGGAAACAGAATACAAAAAATCAAAAAACTCTGAATCACAAAAACGTTGCCAAAATCAACGTAATTTTCAGGCAATACTCCAGTAATTACTCTTGATAACAAGCTATTTACTGGCAATTACAGGTAATTTAATAGTAATCACAAGTAACTTACCAGTAACTAACCAGTAATTGTTGGTATTTTACCGGTAATTACAAATAAATTATCGGTAATAACAGGTAATTTACTGATAATTACAGGTAATTTACTGGTAATTACAGGTAATTTACTGGTAATTACAGGTAATTTATTGGTAATTTACAATTAATTTACCATTAATTACAAGTAATTCACCAGTAATTGTTGGTATTTTACCGGTTATTACAAATAAATTATCGGTAATTACAGGTAATTTACTGGTAATTACAGGTAATTTATTGGTAATTTACAATTAATTTACCAGTAATTAGAAGTAATTCACCAGGTAATTACAAATAATTTATTGGTAATTTACAATTAGATTACCAGTAATTACAAGTAATTAACCAGTAATTGTTTATATTTTACTAGTAATTACTGGTACCTACCTGGTAATTACAGGTAATTTATTGGTAATTTACAATTAATTTACCAGTAATTACAAGTAATTCACCCGTAATTAACCAGTAATTGTTGGTATTTTACCGGTAATTACAAATAATTTATTGGTAATTACAGGTAAATTACATGTGATTTATTGGTTATTTACAATTAAATTACCAGTAATTACAAGTGATTAACCAGTAATTGTTTATGTTTTACTAGTAATTACTGGTACCTACCTGGTAATTACAGGTATTTTATTGGTAATTTACACTTAATTTACAAGTAATTCACCAGTAATTAACCAGTAATTGTTGGTATTTTACCGGTAATTACAAATAATTTATTGGTAATTACAGGTAAATTACATGTAATTTATTGGTAATTTACAATTAAATTACCAGTAATTACAAGTAATTAACCAGTAATTGTTTATATTTTACTGGTAATTACTGATACCTACCTGGTAATTACAAGTAATGCATTGGTAATTACGAGTAATTTACTGGCAATTTACCTGCACGTTCGGGTAATTCCTGGTAATTGATCGTTTATACTGTAAGTGGTAATGTTATGACTTTCGTAAGGTTTTCAAACGGACTAATGATTTTTTTCTATTTTCTTCTTAACAACACTGCGTGTGTATATCGTTTGAAAAATATTACGTCCCGGGGGGGGGGTCATACATTTCTATTGCTTTCAAAAATCTGGTTCATTTGAGGCCTCGGCTTTGTTGACCCTCCTCCTCTCCTATCACATCCCTCTCTTCTATTGGTCGATTCTTCAAACGAAGAAGATAATAGGAAAGCAAGAGGAAGGGGGTAAATCATTGGACGGGACATTCTCGACAATTTGTTACCAATTGGGAGGGGTGGGTGAAATTCGGGGTTTTCTTCGTGCGATATCTAATCAATGGAATAAACGCGGATCCGCGATCAAAGTTGAGCATTCGGAAGCGTCGAATTTAAACGGCCAAAGATCTGAGAAGAACGCGCAGGCAGGCGAGAGATCGCGACGTGTTTTAATTTTAAACTCATCGGACGGCTGCGGCTGCGGCGGCCGGTGCAACGTCTTTTTTTCTTTTCAATTAAATTTCGTCGAGCACGAATGGCGCGTCGCAAGGATGCGCGTTGCGGTTGGCGAAAACCGTCGACTAATTGGAATTGATAAAAAAACCACGTGCATCGAGCGGCGGCCGCACGCGGCGCGTGTACCGAACCGGACGCGGTTCGCGAATTTTCCTCCCCGTTCGGACGAAGCGGCGCGAATTTTTTTCCAGCTCGGGGCTCGTCGCGATGTATTTATAACGTAGCGCGTTTACGCGCATGAGGCAGAAGGTTGAATTTATGACGCAGATGGTGAAATTTTATCGCAGATGTAACCGTAGATAGTGACGAGGTCTGGCTTATGAATGGCGCTCTTTGATTTCAGCCAGATAACATACGATAATGTCTCCGTTAATGCGACGCTGCGCGTTTGTTTATCAACGTGTTACGATGTTTTACGCGAGTTAATTTAGATAAAAAAAAATGTTGAAAATAGACGAAAACGTTATGTTGTTCTGGTACTTTGCGCGTACATCGGACGCGGATACGCGTAAAGGTCCCGGCTGGTGTAATATTTTCGCGGAAACGATGATTTCTGTTCACGATGCATAGCGAGTTACGTCGTGTTGCGGGACGACGTCGACGTCTTATAAATGCGATTTATTTTTCGGTTCTGTTTTCTGCGATTTTTCGTTGTTTTTTTTTTTCGTCGTAGAAAAATACCAGAAAGGTGATACGACGAGGGCGTTTGAGTGATCGATGAAGAAAGTTGGGGGGGGGGGGTGATTTCGTCGACATGAGCGGTGTCTCGAAGCGGTATCGTGAATGAGTTTTTCTTCAAATTATGCAGAAATTGATACATTAATTGAATAATTATTGTAAATTTGAAGATGGTCGACTTCTGTGTTATTAATAGTCTTGAAAGTTCAAAAAAAGGCGTCCGCTCGATCGAGCTGTTAGAAACAATTTTATGGTTGATTCTTGTTTTATACACTAAGGGTCGTATTCATAAACGATACTTAAGTATTCCTTGCCCAAGTAACGAATTTTGGGCCAGTTTTTCAAATATTAAAAATTGAAATTTGACATTTTTGAAAAATGAAATCAAAAGTTGGGACTCTAAAGTATCGATTTTACATCTTAAAAAGGTTAAATTATAATATTTAATACAGTAAGTCCCGCTTAATGTGATTGCGGTTATTGTTATAAACCGCTTAATGTTATTGAAATTGGCTGGAACGGAACGGATCTATCTTTTTATACATAAAGTAGCCCGTTTATTGTAATTATTTGATGCAATACGGACCGCTTTATGTTATTACAAATATTTCTTTGAAACTTCGAAAACGTACGATTTTTGACTAATTTCATGAATGAATCGATGAACCAATTGTTTCGAAGCCTCCTTCCTCCAAAGAAATGTTGGATGCCTTAGAAATTTTGAATAGAGGAGTCCAACATTATGCGACTGATTTTAAAAAACATTACGAGTACATCCATTTCATTCATTCAATGATCGACCAAAACAAAAAACAAACCAGAATTGACGATTTTTTTAAAAAAAAGTAATATTCTCTTGAATTTTGTATACTAACATGTAGATGGCTGAATTAAAATTTTTTTTCAATAAAATTTTTCCCGCGTTGTTTTTTTAATTTCTCGTTTATTGTTATAGACCGCTTAATGTTATTACTTTCGACTTGGACAAACACGATCACATTAAGCGGGACTTACTGTATTAGAAAAACTGGTTCGAAATCGGTTACTTGGGCCAGTTGACATTTTTGTAAAATGAAATCAAAAGTTGGGACTCCAGAAGTATCGATTTCACATTTTAAAAAGGTTAAATTATAATATTTAATACCAGAAAAACTGGCTCGAAATCGGTTACTTGGACAAGGAATACTTAAGTATCGTTTATGAATACGACCCTAAAACAAAGAGAATACCCCTCCCCCTCATCTTACCCCCTTCTCTCACCTACCCGAATAAATAATTTGTTTTCTCAAGTTGATTCTATGCTAAAAACATGATTTTCAATTTTCCAACCTTAACCCTCCCTTCTCCTTCGATTCGGTCAGATAATTGGGAGTCCTCTGTAACGCCCTAAGATGAATTTGAAACGTTCAACTATCGAAAAAAAATCTTCAATTTATCTCATGATTTGCCACGTAATATGCGAAAATCTAATTACTTTCATAGTTTGTCAATTACTCCAACGTAATGGATTTAATTGGGGTTTAAAGGGCAAGAAATGCTCCGAGGAGAGATATTGCAAGAACGGTGTGAAAAAATAGTGAGAAACAACTTTCAAAAATTTGCCTGCAAACACGAGGTTTCAAACGTAATAATAGGGGGGGGGGCAATAAGATGGAAGGGGTTTTTGCGCTTCAGTTTAATGAAAAAAATAATTGATTGCAAGTCTTTCGTAATTACAAATTTTAGTGTATCTTTGATATTTCTCGTGAAAATGTGAGAAAATCAGATTTCCCCTTTGGTCGAAAAACGTTTTCTCAAATTCGAGGAGAGGGGATTGCCCCAAATTTAATTTTTGTAATAACTAAAAGCGTAGAGGAGACATCGAGGAACAATTTTTACCAAACGTTTTCTTTTCCAAAATCAATAGATGGGGCGATAGACGCGTTTCAAATATGGGGATGGATCCTAGTCAAATGGGGGAGGGGGCTGAAAAATGAGCACCGTTGCTTAAAATCTTTGTTTTAGTATAGGGAACAAGAATCAAGCATAAAATTACTTTTAATTTTACATGGTCGGAAAATGACTACTTTCCTCCCTATTTTCGCGATGGAAAATAGCATTTCAACGTTCAAGCTGATAAAGACTAAAACAAGTGCGGAAAGTAGTCATTTTCCGCCCTAAGGGCGAAAATGACTACTTTCCGCACCTACTTATAATATCTCTTATCACGTTCGTTCATTTATTTTCCTTCCATATAAAATTAAAATATTATACGTAACAGTATTGTAAAGTAACGCGATCAACTCATGCGATTCGAGTCATTCGGCTTCGCCTCGTTCCTCAAATTTCGCACTCGTTAATCGCATACTTTCCGCTCCTGTTACGTAATCTACTATTAACAGGCCAATCGAGCGAGTATGCATTTGATATGTCGCTATATTGAGGAAAGATTTATTTTCAAAAAAAAATCAATTACTTCGGTCGATTTACTTTCGTAAGAAATAATAACATCCCTCCCCCCTCCCTCCGCCACCACCAAAAACCGCCGCAAAAAACGAAATATTTTTCGTCGAACAATAGAAAATTCTCGATACAGGTCTTCTGCGTTGTTACGAGCGGAAAAATCACGAAACTGAGCTCGGGAGCGCGAAACAAAACGCCTAAGGCCGCGTCTACAATAGCCTTCCGAATAAAGAGCGTCTTCGGAAATAATGCGAAATTCGCGGAAAAACGAAAATATAAATAACGAAAGGAAACAAAAAAAAAAAAAACGAAAAATAACAATAATAACGTATTGAAGAAATACGGAGGCGCGAAGAGAGAGCCATAGAGGTACGATTATTTAAATGGTATAGAAGATTAAACAATGGTCGAAAAGTTGGGCGAGGTCAAGGTGCGTTCGTGTATCGGCATCGTTCTCTTTCTCTGTATTTTTTTTTTCATTTCGGCGAAAAAACGTGAATGTGTGTGTGTATTGGTGGTGTGTACTATGCATAAAGATGGGACAAAATTAAACGAAAAATTGCTTATGGAGGTCGGAGGTTTTTTTGAATAGCGGTAAAATGAGCTACACGTCGAAGACAATGTCGTCTATGATTGGCACGTAGCTTACGAGAGAAAGGAGCGTTGGTCCAATTGAAATACGAAACGTTTCGCAAGACGATCATTTGAGATGTAATTTTTTCGACACTTTGACGTACGTATGTATTTTTATAAAACACAACGTGACGTTGTCTCGACCACACGTCGATGGTGTAACGTCCAAGATGCGGAAGGGGTGGTCAGAGGGTGGTAAATTTCGTGTAGCGGGTGATGAAGATGAAAAACAAAAAAAAACAAAAAAAAAATAAAAGGAAATTCTGCGTATATTGATTTGACGATTATGGCGTTGACAGGATTCGATTACAAAACGTGTACGGTTATGTTGGCCTTAGACGAACAATCACCAAATATCGCGGCTGGAGTTCATATAAATCGAAGTATAGAAGATTTGGGAGCCGGCGATCAGGTAATTTGAATATAGATACTCTGTGTGTTGTATGTATTCTCTGTCTTGTCTTTTTTAATCTTGCACTGCGTTATATACTTTCGAAAGGCTTTGTAATTTTCACAGTCTAAGGTGTTCGGATATACCGTTGCGCGTGTGTACGCTGGTGTACACGGGAACACGCGCCGATGCTTTTTTTCCGCCCGATTCCCCGTATCGGCGGTTTAGCTTGGTAATTAACGCTGATTGGGGGTTTTGTGGTTGTGTTGGTGTACGCGAATGGCGAAACGGCGAAAGGACGATGACTTCGTGGCCGCCGTCGCGTATACGCGTATTCGCACGCGGTATTGTAATATAAAACCGGCCAATTTAGCAGCCGTTATTAATGAACCGAGGTGTTGATTTTTGCTGTATTCGTGCATTATTGTATGTAAACGGTTTCCGGGCTTCGGCGCGTTTGCTTAGCTTGCTTTTCTTCGCGGCGCGTTGGCTTGGCGCGCTGGTTGTGACGCATGGGCCTGTACTGGGTCAAGGGCGCGGTGAGATGGCGAGGTACCTCGCACCTGAGCGCAAGTTCAAGTCTTTCTGCGGAGTGATTAGGGTTTCAAGTCGTGATGACAAGTTTACCCGACTCGGGGAAATTTTTGTCGAAAAAGTTGGATTTTTTTACCACCGTTGAGTAGATAGTCGAGTCAACTGGCATGATGAGCTGAAATTTGGTATATACTTAGTATTCGATACTCATTACAACATACTTTATTCCACAACAAATGTCAAGTGCGCAATCCCCTTTTATGTGGATCTCAACCCCCCAAAATCAGTATTTTGCGTATATCTTCGCCAAAACTGGTTTTATCAAAAAAATAGTTCTGTTCAAAATTGAAACCCGTTAAATTCTCTACAAAATGCATATATTAAGAGTTAACGTAACTGGCGTAGATTCCGAGATATGTGCGATTGAAAAAGGAGCTTTTTTCGTCAATTTTTGGCAAAATTCACATAAATTTAATTTTTTGCTGTTAATGATGAGGAAAACCGTTTTTTCGTTAAAGTTTGTTAGAACTGAAATTGAAGCAGACCGGATTCTCTACAAATTTGCTAAAAAAAAATGAGGTTACTTGCTTTGTTTTCGAGACACAACGTGGCAAAGGGGGTGAGTCTTCTACGATTTTTTAAACCAAATTACGTAGAGATCAGTTTTCGTTTTTAACTGGGTAAAAATTGATTTTATTAAAAAAGTCTGTTCAAAGTTAAAGTCCATCAAATCTATGTTTTATATGTATATGAAATGATAGCCATTTTCCCTGTGACCTCATCACGCCAGAACGAGCGAACCGAATTTCGTCAAATTTTGAACTTAGTAAATTACCGGTAATTATCGTAAATAAGGAAAGTTGATGGTAGGTTACCGAAAAACCGTAAATTTATGGTAAATCATTGTAAATTACCATCGAATTACATAAATTAAATTACTGGTAAATTACAAAAATTGACAGTAAATTACCATGAATTACCAATAAAATGTCTTAAATTACTGGTAAATTACCGGTAAATTGCTGATAAATTACCATAAATTACTGGTAAAGTACCATAAAACATAGTAAATTACCAGTAATTATCGTAAATACGGAAAGTTGATGGTAGATTACCGAAAAACCGTAAATTTATGGTAAATCATTGTAAATTACCATCGAATTACATAAATTAAATTACTGGTAAATTACAAAAATTGACAGTAAATTACCATGAAATACCGATAAAATGTCTTAAATTACTGGTAAATTACCGGTAAATTGCTGATAAATTACCATAAATTACTAGTAAAGTACCATAAAACATAGTAAATTACCGGTAATTATCGTATAATATATGGAAAGTTAATGGTAAATCACCGAAAAACCGTAAATTTATGGTAAATCGTTGTAAATTACCATCGAATTACATAAATTAAATTACTGGTAAATTACAAAAATTGACAGTAAATTACCGATAAAATGTCATAAATCACTGGTAAATTACCATAAATTACTGGTAAATTCCCAGTAAATTCCCATAAATTACCGCAAATACTGCGAACTCACGGTAATTATTGCAACTTATCAAGATTGTTTCATAAAATGGCATTTGCAGCAATTTTGCTGTCGTTCGTTTTTCTGTAATAACGGTAATTTCCCTCAACTGCTATAAGCTTCTGATTTATATCTGAGCCAAAAAGCCGAGTAGAAGATTTTTGTTACATTGATTACGATTGAGAATTATTATGAATAGAAAGAAAAGGAGTGTGCGGTAGCGAGCATTGCAAAACGACATGAAGGGGGTTTGGGGACATGCCTCCAAGTAGCGAAGCTAGTTCTCTAGAAATTGGGCATTAAAAAACCAAATGTCAGCTTATCATATCATTTTGCGAGTTCGAGGCCATTTTCGGGGCAGATTGACTGCACTAAGAATGATGATGTACACAAGAAACGTTATTACATTCGAACGAATCGTGAATCGGATCGTTAAAAGTTTTCTACTATTCTAAGTGGATTTTCGGCGATCAATTTCGGTTTTAGTGCGATAACTCGTAAAATATCGATCGTAGCGCAATCTACGTTATATGAATGTGAAATGTACATGAAATTCCTCGTCGATTGAAGGGGTCAAGTAGATTTCCAAGTTGAAGGGGGGTGGAGCTGTGATCGTTTGAAGAGGTGTCTTGGAGTTTACTGAAATTAAGCATGTGTATGGACTATGGACTACTGTAGCATTAAGGAAGCGTTTAAGAAGTAATGATAGCCTGCCTATGTGAATATCTATCAAACCCCCTGGGGGTGTCCCTTGCCTTGGCACTCCTCCAACCCCTCCTTACGAGCTCCATTTTTGCAATTATTTAAATGAATTTATGAAAAAATCGACAATGGCAGGAAACGTTCTCCGTAAAATGCTCTTAAAATTACATCATGAAGGTTATTCGCGTAGAATACGTTGATTACGAGGTACACACGATCGAAATTTGGGATATAGCAATAATGGGTGCACAACTTGCAACTCGATGATTTCAACTCTGGTTGCGATGGCTTCGGCGACGACGCGTATACCATTAGGTTGGCATAAAAGCCTTTTCAAGGTGTTTCGTGGACTCGTCGACGAACGAACGTAAATGGAATGAACGATTACTCGGGCAATATGCGTTTGCGACATTTTGTCTTTGCACGATTCGTGTTCCATCTCTATTGCACTCTGTTTCTATCGACGTTAAAATTTACAACGAGACGCGCCAAAGTACCGAGATGTAATTTTGGCAAGTAACGCGACGTCTGTGGAGGAGCGCGCGGAGGGAGGCAGGCGGCGCCATAGGTGTAAAGTATGTACGTCGATATGACGCTGCGTGATTGTACGTATAAAGAGCGAAAAGCTAAAACGGAATTCGACGAAGGTACGCGCGAATTCTCGGAATTGTCGCGCCGATGACCGAAGGTAATGGTGACCCGGACGAGATGCGTGGTTTATGGAAGATTTGGGTTTTTACGATGACGTCATCGTAGGTTATTCGCCGTGTATTTGCGAGATGCGTTGGAAGCGTCGATTAGGTTGATATATGCGAACGACGATAACGTCAGGTGTACCAAGCGTCGAACCGGTTATGGGTGTAAGATGCTGTGATGTAGTGAAGTGTGAAAAGGTTGCAAGGTGTTTGATTTGTGGCTTTTGTATAGGACACCGGGTGGTGTGTGGGTTTCTGCGAACGTGTTCGAGGTGGCAATCAGATGGCGAAGGAGAAAGTGCGAAAATTCGTTTGGCGAGAATTCTGCGAGGCATTTATACAACATGGCTGAAGGTGAATTTGATTGCTGGATGGTTGAAACGGGAAAGAAACCGAAGAACGCGGTGGAACGGTTTCAAACGGTTGTCGAAGCGTGGTTCGCGGCGTTGCGTAGAGAGTAAAAGGTACTTTTTGGGATTCGATGTGCTCGTCGTGCTCCCTCAAGCCCTTCTCGAGGTGTTTGGGATTTGCGAGGAAGCAGAGACGAAATTCGTTTTTTTTAGTCTAGACCCCCCCCCCATTACGTATGTGTGTGGTTCTCCAAGTGAAATGGTCGAATCGAGGTGTGGTTTGCGGCATTCGACGATGAATCGATTAGGGAATATTTCGTCTTTGGGTGGTTCCTCGCCGCCGCCTCAAGTTGAGGAGCTAGGGGACATGGAACTTAATTGTTTGCTTGTTTAAGGGGGTTTTGTACTTATTTTGATGTTCCTTGTTGAGTTATCGTTCGGTGAGGTGTGGTTTGCGGCATTGTATGGAAAGTAATGCTTCCTTTAAGATTCAATCTGCCATTCAAACTCCCGGAAACCATCCTTGAGATTTTGGGATTTGTATGAAAGCAGAAACAAGATTCATTTTTTTAGTCTATACCCCCCTTTACGTATGTCTGTGGTTCTCCAAGTGAAATGATCGAATCGAGGTGTGGTTTGCGGCATTCGACGATGAATCGATTAGGGAATATTTCGTCTTTGGGTGGTTCCTCGCCGCCGCCTCAAGTTGAGGAGCTGCGGGACGTTGAACTTAATTGTTGGCTTGTTTAAGAGGGTTTTGTACTTATTAATTTCAATTTGGCTAGTTATCTTGAATTTGTATCAAAGTCAAGGTTTACGACATTTCGCGGAATGTGGACAAGAAGAATTCCCAAATTTGAGGGCCCTCCTCAAATCCTCCTCAGAACGTGAGGAAAACGTGGTTCATTTTCGAGTCTTCGCTTCCTCTTACGTATCACTTTGGTTCTTGAAGTGAAATAATGTGATCGAGGTACGGTTTGCGGCATTGGACGATATAACATTTTGGTCATCTTTCGTCTTTGTAGGGTTCCTCGCCGACGCCTCAAACGGAGCAGCTGCGCACCGTTGAATTTCGTGTTTCTCGGTGACAAAGGACTTGGAGTGTTGATGTCGACGGTGCACGTTACGGGGTGAATTTGCGATTGACGCGATATCCGCAGACGGTAGGGGGACGCGGTGCGCAATCGAGACGTTGATTACGTTAGCACATTGTCCGGAATAAATAACCCAAGTCTGGCGGTCTGCGAATAACGCCGCAGCAGACGACAAAGAAGGTCGTAGCGAGAGAGCGCGAGACAACGATGCAACGAAAAACCGATGACGATACGTTGTAAAAAATCGCATACGATGACGAGCGAAGCGGCCGCGGCCGGGGGGAGGGTCACGTGAGACTGGACGCTACAACGATCGCTATCGGATGCGACGAACGTCGTCGGTATTGTTGACATGCTTTAAAAAGTTCGCGATTTCCTCGGCCGAATGAGCTATTTATAGCGTGTCTGGTTCTCTGGAGTAGTGTGCGAGTGTACACGGGGTACGTGTGTAAGTAATTATAGCGCATGTAGCGGCACGCGGGGCGGGCGACGTCGTCGGCGAGAGGGAACGTTCGTGAGCAGGTAAAACGTTGGAAGATGAAGTGTGCCAGCGATACGTGATGGATTCCTTCGCGCGGCTATACCAAGGAAGATGAGTATTGTCGCAGGATGCAGATGGCGGTGGGCAGGGGCTTTACATACAAGGTATATACGTTATGTAATTACCGGCAGCGCGCTAAGGCGGTAATTTCTATACTTAGGAGACAGGCGCGTTTGTCGGTCAACTTTTTACGTGCAAGACAGCGTGTACGCCTTCTTTAACCGTTTTATAATCGGCCAACGATTACGATGGCCGGTACGTTGGTTTGCATGCGGCGGGTTTTTTCACGTCGAATTACCCGGGTAATTACGAGCATGTGGAATGGTGGCTGGTTTTCGCTCATCTTTCATTGTACTACCCAGCGGTAATTGCTTATTTGCACGGAAGGCTTACTATGTGCTTGTGGACGCGCACATACACGTGTCAATTACGGTGGTCCTAGCTGGCGGCTGAGTTCGAGACGAGACCACGGTTCGGCTTCCTTGAAAGTGGAGCTGCATCGATGAGATTCTCGTCTCGAGATGCATCGTGTAATTAGGGTATTTGATGCAATCTTCTTTTGTTTCTATCGTCGAGTACTTCAGAAAAGGTTAAAGGTAATTTTGTCCATCTGCGGTGCTGATGGTGCCATCGTAATCAAAAGATTTCCAACACCAATTGGCAATGAAATTCAAAGTATTTTGACCAGTGGCCGAGCTATGGGGGTGTTGGGGTGTCAACACCCCTTCCCCTGTATTTAAAATTTTTCAATTTTTTACGAGGGGAGGGGTGGCATTTCTGTATGAATCATTTAACTGGAACAATGGCTTTTGCAATAAATTTTGCTATAGAAATATCTTCCAAAAATGATTACACTTTTGTACTTTTGCGATGAACGTAAAAAAATTTCACCTTCGCTCCGCTCGGGCAATTTTCTCTTTTCTATTTTCTATATTTTCTTTTGAAGTATCTTGGCGCAGCCTTGAGGGGTGCGGGGAAAATTCACTGTCCGTTGGCGGAAAAATCTAAATTCGCCTCAGGTACCACAGGGTGTCAAACGGATTTTTTTTTGTTGAAAAATCACCACTTTTTTACTACCTTTGTACCAAATTTTGGAAAATCTTTCATCTTCACCCCCCTCCCCCTCCCTTATCCCATCAACGAGGTTAAATTTCAGATTATAAAAAAATTTGTTTTTTTTTTTAAATCAAATTTAAATTGTAAGAAAATTAGAGCATTGTATGCTTATC